>SSNU01000135.1:0-285502 GCA_012064415.1 Gyrodactylus bullatarudis | reverse complement strand
GAGTAATTTCATATCAATACTCTAATATTAAAAGTAAATTATTCTTTCCCTTTTTAAGCTTTGTGAAATTTTATTTTGTTTTTCTTCCAGTATTGACTTTGAGAAAGAAAATATATTGAACCAATCAGAGAAATCTATAAATCTTCTTTGCCTCCCTATAATACATCCAATCGGTTTACACTCAGAACCGAAATTCAATGGCCAGTCCAGTTTGAAGAAATTATTGCGTTATATATCACTAAATTTATACAAAATTTAATTTTTCGTGTTTTTGAGTGTACAACTTAGATGTGTGAAAAGTTGAGTTTTAAAAAGCTTTATTGTGAGGAGAGGTCCTAGGGAGTCTGAAAGCATCTTTATTTATAAAGTACAAGATTTTTGTCCATAAAGCCACCATAAAAACCTGTCTACTTGTAAGCGAACGATCATCTAGTAAGCTTTAAATCTGAATTCATACATCCACTTGACTTTTAATTCATCAAAATGATTCCTTCATCGTTACGAAAATATAGAATCTATTTATTTCTACTGATGGTAGAATCAACAGTTAAGGTTTGTTGCCACGATAAATCAGTCCTCTTATTTTTTTCTCTGTATTCCCTATTGAATTATTTCCCTTTGCATTTATATCGTATTCTAAGATTGTAATGGAAAATTATTTTGACATGTTTTTTCTTTTATTTTCTTTGGAACTACATTTCAAATGTCTAATCTATAAGATTGCTACAAAGTGGTTATCTTTTATTGATTGTGTATAGATATTTTACAGCAGTTTAAGAACCGTGTTTGAGGAGTATAGATAAACACTTCCATTCATTTGTGAATATTCGCATTTTTTTAAAATAACAAATAACTTTTCATTGTACTTTGAAGTAGGTCTTTTAAGGTTCTGGTATTAATTTTTAATTAAAATTTTTAAGAGTTGAGATGCTTAGATCAGTCGATAGAAAATTGAATTCTAATTAGAATGGTATCGTTTTATGGGGAGGGGGTTCGTTTTTTATAAGCAAAAATGTATAATTTTTTTCTGGTACAGGAGCTCTAGTTGAACCTCAAATTACTAACTTAATGAAACTTACAATAAATTTAAATTATAATTTTTTTGTCAAATTAAAGAGGATAATTACAGGTTTACTGATACATCTTTTTACAGTATAACTTTTAATGTCTGATTCAAGATTTTGAAGAAATAAACCAATCAACATCTATTAAAATGTCTATCCACACTCATTTTGTCACAATACACCTTATACATTTGATATTTATTAACTATTTCTCTTTATTTAGAAGATGGACAGATTACATTATTCTTTGTGATAATATTCATAATCCTATGTTGCATGTTCACCTGTTTCTATCGGATTTATGAAATTGTTAAAAAGAAGCATTCCGCCGATAGATCATCAAATCCAGCAAATGATTCCCCACAAGATCACAATGGTTCTAGGTATGCTGAGAACCTAAGGCTACTTCAGGGAAGATCAAGCCTCGTGGATGAACGAAGGAAGTCCAGTCAGACAAATCGAGTCTCGATTGAAGACTCCTATCTCGGCTTCAAAGGAGGTCGACCTGATATTTTTATAAATGACGATAGCAATCACACTATGCGAGGAAGTATTGACACAAACGACAAGTGAGTCTTTTTTTAACCAAAATTAGGAAGCTACATTTTAAAAATTCTGTCTATTCTGTATTTTATCAACCTTTATTTATCAATCATAGATTTCCAACTTCGTATCAATTAGCTTTATGTTTCATAACTCTGGGTAGTAATAGAGTTGGTTCCTTCGGAAAACCAAAAAATTCTAATTTACTCTCATACTAAATGGAATACGCAAATTAAGAAAATTTGATTGATTTTTTTCTAGCATGTTTCCTGAAGCTTTTGAGAGTTCTAACCCTCGCCCTGGAAATGACAAAAATGTCATAGGAAAATCAATACGAATGGGGTCTGCATGGATTTCAAAAAATTTGTGTATTAAATGTGTTTCTTTGCAGATTTATTTCTCGTACACACTTCTTATGATTTGATGTTAAATATGCTTCAATTGTTAAATACTTATTCGTTATGTAATCGTACCCTCATACTCAAGAAACTATCCTACTTCTTCGTGTGTTGAGACTGATTGTGCAAAATCAAAGAATTTAACTATTCTTACAGACATGAAATCGATCGTTTCTCATACAAGAACCCCTTAATTGTCCCTTAACTTGGAAGATAAAACTATTGATGTCTGATTGGCTGCAAAAAGGTTCTAACCTCTCATATATAATCAATTGGGGGTTACCATTTTTTCTTTAACTTGAAGGTTAAATTGAGATTAATTTTTTTAGGTAAAAAATCCACTAGATCACTTATCATCAGATCCTACTCTTATTTGAAACAAGGTTGATGTACTTTTATCTTTAGATAAGCAAGTCTTCTCATCTTTGGTTGGTTAAATAGAACCGCAAAAGAATGGCACTTTTAAACAATAAGAGATCAAAGTCAGTTATTTCAAGTATAATTATAATTCAACAATCTTTTCTTCATATTGAAAATCTCTAATGGATTCAATGGAATTAAGAAATTTGAATACTAATCCATTACGTATAAATCTCCAAAAAGATAAAATTCATTGCAATTATAGCTTATGGGAAAATATTCCCATATACATATACGTATATTTCTGCATTCAAATCTGCTCAAATCTACCATTCCAAAGAATTGAATTTAGATACATTTTTTCGTATTTTTTTTAATTGTCGACATTAATTATTCAAATTCAAGGCATTTTTTTCCTTCCTCTATCTTCCAATAAATTTTGATTTCAGAATCTTCTCCCTCTTCCAATAGCTTCCAATAGTATATTGATTATAAAAAATCTTTCCCTATCACTAATCGAGCTTCTCATAGGTTCGTAAGCTACAATTTAAAATTAATATGCATATCGACAAGTTAATTTCTGAAAACTGTTTGTATTTCAGATCAATAAACTCCGGCCAGGGTATATCCTTATTGTCAATCGACTCCCAGCGGAGCTCAAGAAGCTCGAGTACTCTGTTGATGCCGTGCAGTCCAAGGGCTCAGACATCTCACTCTTTATCCCTGAGGCCGAGTGAAGCTAGCATTTTGCGTGAGTAATATAATCAAATGTCATTTCAAGTAAAGTTAAGAATAATTTCCTATAAAATAATTGTTTTATTTCATTATTTGTTCCAAGTTTGAGATAAAAATTTTAAATTGATTCGGTAAGAAATTCTGTTAACTCCCATGGCTGGAGTTCTGCCTTACCAAATATTAAAAAAAGCATTCCAGCAAATACATATAACGAAGCATTTATAGCAAATGAATATTGCCAGCCATAGTCCCCATACTTTTCCACTAATAAACCGAGAAGCCATGGAGCCAGATAGCCTGATATGGCAGAGATTGAATTCATTACTGCGAATATCTCTCCAGAATTGGATGGAGTACAATCAAACACTGTCATCATTGATCCCAAATAAACTGCACTTGTGAAAAAGCAGCTCAGTGTCAGAAAGACAACTGCTAAGGTTCCCTGATTCTTGCTCAACATGCAAATTATGAATAAAATTGCTGAGGGCAAAATGAATCCGAGACCTGTCATTAGTTTCCTGATCTGAATCAAACTTAGCTTTGTTTTTTTTATGAGTAACGCTACGATCAGAGTGAAAAATGTTTGGCCTCCCCATAAGCCAAGCATTGTTAGTCCTTGGATTAATGAGTTCTATTGTTAGGAAAAAGAAGGTTATTAAATTTCTGAATTTCTAAATGATTTTTAAGAAATGAAATGTTTTCGGATAAAACTCAAAATTGATTTTAGACAGTCACTGATGTTTTCTGTTAAGTTTTTTCTAGAAAAAAATAGTAGAAAGGTATATACTTTTTGATTCTCAATCGAATGGTATAAATTTTATCGATGAATTATGAAAAATGCTCAAAATCTTAATCTTTATACTTGTTGCTTTGAAACGTTGGTATATGGTAGATTAATGCATATCGAACCTGAATACGAGGTCGTTTCAATCATATGACTGAAAAAACATTGGAAAAATTATGATTAAAAGTAGAGGCTCGGATTTTTAAATTAGAATTTTAATACGACTACTTTATAGTAGAGGGTCGATTATTTTTTTATCGAGTTGGTCTTTTTTATATATAATTATTAGAGAATTCACTGTAGTAACTAAACTTAACTAATCCATAAATTCTTCTTACAGTTAAATTCTGAATCGTCTCTATTTTTAAATTATTGAACTTTTATATTTTTAGTTGTATTGTAGGAGTATTTGAAAATACTATTATCACTGATAGGGCCAAAAAAATATGTAAAACTTATTCGAAGTTGAAAGATTTAGTTCTGAAAGAAGTTGAATCTGTTTTACATCTGAATTCATTTTTTTCCATCAAAAAATTTTTTGGGTAATACAAAATTTTATTTTTCCCGAACAATGTTCTACGCCTTAATCAAAAATTGATGTTTCAACCATGAAAAACACATTTTTGAAAGTCAAAATGAGAATTTTTCATGTTCTGATATACAAAAATCCCATTTTTCTTAAATTAATCAGAATTCTTTCAAAATGTGAAAAAAGACTCAATTTTTACAATAAGTCCTATTTTTATTCAGAATAATGTAAAAACTATTCAAAAAGCTTAATTTTGTCCTTACTTGTAGTAAAAAATGACGGCGCGTGTTCAAAAATTGGCATTTTCAATTGAGATTTTGTATATCAGAACAAACTCGAAAACGTATAGTTTCATAGGAAAAATGATTATCTTTAAAATGAGATTATGGCTAAAATAAGTTTAAAAATTTGGCCTACTCTAATAGACAATAATAAAATTCGTCTTCGAAAAAAAATTGCTAAATTTTGGCTTAGCAAATAAAGTTTATTCAAAATACCTAGTGACAGCAAAGAATAGGTCGAATTTGCTGAATTTCATCCAGTTTTTTCATCCACTATATGAAGTTGGAAATCTATGATTTAAACGAAAACCTTAATTTTTCATCAAAATTTCAACTATGTAAAAGATTTTTTGCAATCCTACTCATGTTCCTAGTCATTTTTCAAATTTCAATTTGGCACCAAAATCATATTTTTTGAACTTTGAATTGAAATTTTTTATTGATTTCAAAGTGTGAGAGGGATCAAAAGTTGCTTTTAAGGATCACAATAAGACAAGAAAGCCAAATATCGCCGAAAAATCTTCGAAAGATTCACCATTTCAAGGGATTTCAGTTTGACGATATTTCATCAATTTTCAAGTAGTGAAAATTATCAAAAAATCGAAAGTCGACTCCCAAACGATAATGAAGTTGTGCATTAGAACAGATTCAGCATATTCGGCTTTCTTGTCTTATTGTGATGCTGAAAATCAACTTTTGATCACTCTAACACTATGAAACCAATAAAAAATTTCAGTTCAAAGATCGAAAAAATGGGATTTTGGCGCCAAATCGAATTTTATAAAAATTTAAAAAAAAATTCAAATCGTAAAAGTGGGCAACATGATTAGGACTGCAAAAATCTTTTACATTTTTGAAATTTTGATGAAAAAATCAATTAGTTTTATTTGGTCATTTATATCATGTATATAATATCTACATATCTCGAAATATGTGCTAAAACTTGAACCAAATTAGTTCTTCAGAATAAATCCCAACGTTCTACAAGCAACTGAGTTAAAATTCGAACTATGAAAAAACGCGACCTAATTATCAGACAGTTTCACTCACCCATTCGATGCTATAATTGAAGAAATCTTGAAGATAATTAGCAGCTGACGTGTAGAGAAGATAGGATCCCCAATCTAGACAAAACTGACAAAAGGCTGATACCCATAACGGTACACAGGTCAAGAGTTTTTTCAATTCGATTGGCTAAAGAAATTTCACATGTTACGTTTCTCTAAATTATCTCATAGATGATTTTAGACTGATTAATTTTATGACAAACCTTTTTCTTGGTTGGACTTGTAATTTTGCCCTTCAGATAAGTTTTCTCGTTCTCACTCATCGCCCAACACTTGAATGGGTTGTCGTAGATAAAAATGAGATATACAAAGCTATAAACACCCCCAAAGGAGCCGAAAAAGTAAAAGGGACTCTTCCATGAATATTGCGTCTCGCAGAGTTGTTGTGTCAAAAATGGGGCTGTTATTGCTGCAATATGCATACCGGAATAGATAAATGCTTGCATTATGTTTAGTTCAAACGGAGGTATCCATTTTGGTAAAACGTTAAAGACACTTGGAAACCAACACGCCTTTTTTAAAAAAAGTTACAAATATTCTATGAAAATTACAGCTGTTAGTCCTGAAATGAGTCTGGAGATGTAAAATCCTTGGATTGAGGACTCTGCCACAAATGGGGTGAGAAAGGTTATCAAAGAAAAGATGAAAAATATCACTGAAACAGTGTACTTTACACCGTAAACCTTGAAAATAATACTCAACGGTATCTGAGCAACAGCATAGCCAATATAAAAGTACGATTGGAGGTCACTTCTCACTTTAATTGAATAGTTAAAACTATTCTTTTGGGAGGATATAAGGGGTCAGTTTAAGAAAGACTCACTCCTTCCTGATTCATGCACAAGAGATTGGTTGCAAAGCCAATGCGTTGACTCATTAGACTATAAGTGCCCAATCCCAAAATTAGAACGATGAAATATCGCAATTGGATGTATTTCTTCAACTCTTTCAATTTCATTTCAAGAGTTGCTATGCCAAACTAGATCTGATCAATTTTATTCATACAATTTTTCATTTAAATCATGCTTGCCCAATAGAATTGTACTTGTAACATTTTATATATCATTTGGGATACACAGGGTGGTGGGTAATATGGCAAGAAAGATTCTAATTGGCCAATACAGAATATCATTTTTGAATAAACAAATTCTGATTGGCTGGCTAGGCTTAACAAGGACAATATACAAACAAAGAATTATACAATGTTCTATGTATGCTGAATGCAATAGAAATTAATTTATTATTAATACATGAAAAGTATTTTTAGTATCCCATCGATAAATTAACTTAAATATTTAATGATTGTTTTTCCCCAGAAAATATGACAAACTCCAATTCTTAATTCACATCTTGATTCAAATAGCTGGAATTCTTCCTCAAAATCTTGTTTTCAGTAGAAATTTCTTGATTCTGTACAACAGTGTAGATTAATATTACTCTATTTCATTGATTATCAATTAAAAGTTAATCTTTTTGTTCAATATTGAATATTTTTATTCAAAATAATCATTAATTTCCTAAAAATATGTTAATCACACTTCTTCTTATTTAATTTTCTTTATGTAGATAAGTTAAATTAAAATTTTAAGGATTTAAAATACAATACTATTTAAATCATCTCTTCAAAGTATTTGTTCTAAGAATAAAAATGTCCTTTGATTGATAAAGAAAGTATCACTTTGAATTTTAAACTTATCTGTGTTGACCCTTAATGAAAAGAAAGACTATCGGATTACAGATCATTGTTAAAGGCAGATCGGTTTTGTGTCATGTCTTTTCAACCATTTTAAATTGACATATGGTTTGGCTCACTAGGTTTTGATTGAAATTTAAACCAGTTTAATCCTTCTTCGTTTGCACCAAATGCAATGTATACTTGTGAGATATGTGAAATTACAAGTCAAACTTTTATCCAGAAATAGAAACTAAAGACCCAGAAACCAGATATTATTCTTATAACAGAGTCATGGCTCAAACCACATCACCTCGACCCTGATATATCAATTCCGTCCTTCTCTTCAGTCCGTAACGACAGAACCTCATCTAACGGCGGCGGAGTCATTGCCTATATACACAATACAATTGACTACAAAATAATCTCCAAATCCAATAACATATCAGAAATCTTAGCACTCGATCTTCCAGACCTCTCAATTCGCATTATTCTACTCTATAATCCTCCACCGGTTTCTTTAACTTCAGAAATCCTTATTACCGAATTCATCAGAAATCTCCCACGCAGTAATACCACGGGAACAATAATCACAGGGGACTTTAATCGACCAAATTATTCTCCGTATCTGCCTCTCCCCCCTTCTCTGCTAATCTCATACTTAAGTGAACTCGGCCTAAACCAAATCACAACAATTCCATCCAGACCACGTTCAAAAAGTTTTCTTGACCTTTGTTTCACCAACATCTCAAGCCTGAACCTAACATCATCCATATGCCCTCCCTCTTCAGATCACGCAGCACTGGTCTTCTCTAATATGGATCACTCTCAATATTACAACTCATCCAGCTTTCACAAAGTCACAGATTTCAACTTACTCTCATCACTTATAAATCAGAACATCAGCTATATCTTCTCCAACAACTTTAACACAGAAAAATTCTACGAACTAATACTTGCAGCTGGAAAAATATCAATTAATTCAACCTTAAGTAATCAATTTCCCTCACAAACAATATTTGAACAATCAATTATTGGGGATCTAAAAACTCACCCCAAGAAGGCTTGGAGGAAAATAGCCTTCTTAACTAACAAGGAAAAACATCACTCTATCCAAACAAATATAACTGCAACAGCCCTCAATGACTTCTTCATCAATGTCTTCTCACAGAGAACCTCACCTCCACTCATCCCCACAAATGAAGACACAAGCTTTCCGACAATCACTACTGACCTAATCTTCAATATCCTCCTTGAATCAAAATCTAAAAAAAGGAAAGATGTCCATCATAACTCAATCGAATTACTTTTATCACTACCGATATCTTTTTTCAACAGATTTGTTCAATTCCTCAACGAACTTATCTTCCTCAACCATATTCCCTTGGAATGGACAACCATAAAAATCACTCCAATCCCGAAAATCAAGAAACCAACGATTCCATCTGATTATCGACCCATTTCCAACCTACCAATCTTCCTCTCAGTGATAGATAGTGTAATTTGTCATTTCCTCAAAGAACAAGTTAACATCCCGAATATTGATCCATCGCAACACGGATTCTGTGAAAACAAGAGCACTTCTTCTAATCTCCTATCTTTTCTTGACTAAGCCCATGACCTCATCTATCAAGGAAAACCTGCGGCAGTACTGTAACTGGACATCTCAAAAGCCTTTGATAAACTCCCTTTGTCTACGATCCATGCTGCTCTCATTAAAGCCAACGTTAATCCATTTATTATAAATTGGACCATCAACTTTCTCACATCAAGATCTCAATTTGTAAACTTTAACGATGAATGCTCAACTTCTCACCCTATAACATCAGGTGTTCCTCAAGGAGGTATTTTTGCCCCTTCACTCTTCAATCTAGTATTCTCAGAAATTCAACCTAGCAGCTCTCAAATTATTTATTTCATATATGCTGACGATATCAAAGTCATTATCCCATATAACAATGACCCAACTCTTATACTCAATGAACTTCACTACATCAAAAGAAAACTTGACTCAATTGGCCTCGAACTCAACATGTCCAAAACGAAACTCATGCTCTTAGGACCTCATTCTTCTCCCCCACCATCCCTTATTGACATCACTACCCAAACAATAAACGATCTGGGCCTTACCTACAACTCCAAGCTTAACACTTCTCAACACATCTCAGATGTAATCAAAGGGCTTCACTACCGAACCTACCTCCTCAGGAAGTTTGTCAAACACCCAAATCTCAGACTACAACTCTATAAAACTTTTATCATTCCCATACATGAATATGGTGCAGCCATCTTTTCATCAATCAATGATGCAAAAACCATAGCCCTTGAAAGAATCCAATATATCATGCTCTGCAGCTGCTTAGGCGCTCAAAGCTACAGATCAGCACTTCAAATTGCCAACCTTACCCCTCTTTGGCTCCGAAAGACCGCAGCCATCATGAAACTGCATCTCCAACACTCATGCCAATCTAGATCTCCCCATCAAACTCGTAATAACTCTCGTTACTCGATCCTGACAAGGACTACCACCACAGTCAGATTAAAGCACCGGCTCAACCTCAACACTTTCAGGTATCAATCCACGAAACAGATTGCCAATTTCCTTTTTGAAAAAATCCCAGATGAACACAATCTTTTTAAAAACTACTATTTATGATTTCAAGATTGATTATGTATATATTTATTTTCACTTCGATTAAAATCAAATAAAAAAACTTTCTATTTCAAAAAAAAGACATTCAAACCTTGTTTGATAGAGGAAAGTTCCATATAATTGAGAAAAGAAATACATCACTCTTCCATTGGCTATCTGAATGAAGAATTCCTATTGGTCTACGACGAATCTTGTTAAGTCATATTTTACATTAGATGGTTGTAATGAAAAATTCATAAATAGGCTACAAAAATCTTGCTAACCAGACTGAATAATACAAATATTCTCAAAAGAACTATAGTTAACAGACTATGCTGAGCAATTTAGAGAAATTGAATAATTGCACAGCTATTCTCGATGGATTTGAACTGATCTCTGATTTTCAAGCAGTAAAAATAGGACGTAGGCTTTCGCACGTTAGTAAAGTGTTTCCTGAAATATCACACCACTTTTCAATTCAAAGTTTTTAAAACTGGAAAAATCTAAATTCAAAAAAGTCTTTAATGAACAGTTTTATCTAGCCATCTCAATCTTTCATATCCAAAAGATCTTGACAATTATAAGAACAGAACCTCTTCCCCAGATGTTTTGATACTAAATTATTGACTGGATATTCATTCTTTAGGAAATTTCGGCTAAATAAATTTTTTTGAAATTTCGAATTCTCTGTCTTCTCTTGATCCAAAATAACAGTTATTTTCTATTTCAGCTTTTTGTCAAACAGGAAACCTTACATTTTCGATAAATTTGAACAAGAGTCAAAATCTTCTCTCTATCAATGTTATTGAATGTACTGACCTATCCACAAATAACATAATCCGACGCCATTCAGCAACACCAGATTACAACTCAAAGAGGAATCGTTAGTTTTCATCTTACATTTAACCCTTAAAGTAACAGAGAATTTTTTCATTACTCGCAATCAATATTTCGTCCATCTCATTGTTTGTGAATACCCTGATCACGAATCTGTAGTTACTTTAACGCAATTATTTTAAATTTTCGCTGTCCTATCTCTCTTATGAGTGTAGAGTCTACACTGTAGACTCCAGTAATAATAATTGTTTTAAGTTCAAAGGCTATCGGTCAAATATTGGGTCATTCAGAGTATTAAGGGTGTAATTGCATATTTGATTTCTACAGGTAACCATTTTATTCATGACCCTATATAGTAGGTTTTTATAAAAACGTTTTAAACAAAAATTAATTTTTTTGAAATACATCTCCTTCCTTTTTATTAGTATGGCACTGGCTTGACGAATGTCAGAGCTGAGATCTAGGCGTATTCCAAGAAATTAATAAATTTCCTATTGCATAAGTGGTAAACGAAGTATTTTCTGAGGCTTCGATGAATAATAATGATAGTTAATAGAAACAACCCAGTGGGACAGATTATTCAAAAGATTTGATCATAAGAGTTGCGCTTTTCTTCAAAAATTTATCTAATTTGAATGATTCAAAAAAATCTTCGGTAATGAGAGAATGAAAATTTGAATAACGCTAAAATTTTGCTCTAAGATGATATACCTAGAAAAAATGCACATATAAAATTTAGTTATATATCTCTAAAGAACCTAGATATATTTCCACCGAGTTTTAGTTAATCTTAAATTTAAGCCTGAATAAAGATCAAAAGGGGATGATTATTAACAACATAATATTCATGGGTTACCAGGGTTTTGAGTACTAAGGATCTGATTCTTCATACTTTTTCTGCCTACTTTTTTGCTATTCTTATCTCTTGTAAAAAAGTCTTTTGGCATGGAAATAGACTTCTAGTTAATATTGGCTGCTATGCTTTGCTTTTGAAAAACTTTCATTTGTGTAAAATAATTTTTTCGTGTTCTCATGCAATGTTCGTCATCATAAGAGCCGGGGAAAAATAGATTAAATCAGAGTTTCCTTTATTCATTTCTAGTTTATATGCTTGTTTTAAATAAATTACATGCAGAATATTTTTCTGTTATCAACGAACAATTGAAAAAAAAATTTGAAGCAAAAATTCATTTAATGTTCTCGAGCTGAAAGGTCTAACTTGATTTTGTGTTTTTACAAAGTGTTTACAGGAGAGAATTTTTTACAAAATTATCTAAGAAGATTTAGTCTCAGGTTTTCAATTTTTGGTACTATTAAAAGACTCTCTTTTAGATGAACTTAGATTTATCATGAAAATCCTTCAATAAGAAATTCGATGACTAATTTGGTGAATAAATAAGCTCTATTTTAGACATACTCTTCAGTTTCTAAAAGCCATATAAATAGATACTATGGAATATTATTACAATCATTCTAAAGTCATAATAATTTGGTTGGTCCCTTTCATGAGTAACAACTGTGCATTATGTTTTTTATGAGGGTACAGTCATTTACACACATGATGACACGGGATAGCAGTGATACTAAGATTTTTTGTCTCTATCTATAGAAACAATGATTATACATAAATGAAACATACATATGGGAATCCTAGATTTATTACGGATTCATCAATAATCTTAGGAAACAAAATTGAAGATATCTTTTTAATGATCTTGGCATTTGAGAACTTTCCACATCCAACCAAATTGTTTAATAGTACATCACAAGAGTTCTTTGCCAAATAAAAAGTTTTTTTGATCCAGAGGAGTTATTTTATTAAAATCTATCCAATTGGTTAGAGATTTGTTCTTCTCATTCGAGTTTAAGGGGAAATTATTCAAGATATTCTTGAATGATGATTTCTTCTTGCAAGATATTTCCAAACTACATTTTTGCCTTCCTTCAAAGATGAAGACATCAATTTTATCCAATAAGTGTATAAGAGGTTGGATAAAATCGAGAATGAAAGAATTCTTCTCAATGAATAGAGCTATTCTTATTTGTATTTTGGAATTTAATTTGAGCAGATAATTAAGGCTCTGAAGAATAATTGATTTCCTTGCTCTAATATTGATTGTGGGGAATGAAGTTTGCAGATCTAAATTTTTCTTCTTTATGATGAGATTATCCTCAGAAAGATTACCAATATTTATGAGACTTAATTTAGCAACAGAAGTCTTGGCATGATTAAGAATTTCTTCTTTAAAGATGAAGCATTGAATTGATGTGCAAATCTGATCATCTATTAGGTGGTGGAGACTAATTTTAAGGTCCAGATTTTGGACCCGCGTTTGATTCTAGAATAATATTAATATAAATCTCTTACATTTCGTGAATGAAGATTTTCCTCTCTTAAGATTTTATTCACGTAGTTATAGCAGGCTTTAAAATTCGGGAGATTTAAGTCGTTGGCGGTTTGAATAATAAGTCCTTGCAAAGAATTTTTATCTAACTCAACTCCCTGTTTAATTTTTTCATCAATTGACTGTGAAATGGAACTTCTGAGGCGTTGAAATTTTTATCTTCCTCTTTATTGTGCAATATTCGACTAATTTTCTTGACACTGACATTGTATAATCCCGCAAGGTAACCATTGGTCATAGTAGCGTTAGCAGCTATAATATCTTGTTTTTGAGCTTGCGTTAAACGTGTCATTAGTAAATATGAGAATGTAGTGAATGAGAATCTAAAATATAGGATAAATTTTTGAAACTCGATTCTGATTGACTGTGTTTCAAAAAGGATGGGATGAGAATATTGAATAGACTGAAAGCATGATGTATTGAATCACACCTATCACTCACAAATCCTCCATACTAAGCCTTGAGAAATCTGTCAGGGTACACTACACACACAACCAATGTAAGGTTTGGGATAGAAATGAAAACATTTATGAATAAACTGGGGGTCTGATCTTAAATCTCTAATGTATTAGACGTCATACTTGCATTGTTTATTTAACCCTTGACTTTTTTTCATTTGAATGAGGGGGTGTGAGTGTAAGATTTCTTCTCCCTCCCATTTTTTGATTCGAATATGGCATGGATTGTGTTATCATTGAATTTATTTGCAAATTCGAAACAATTTTCATTTTTGAATAACTCGAGATTTTATATCGAGAGATTAATGAATATATGGTATGATGCATAAAATTTTATCCTCTATTACATCATGTTATTCGTTTTTCATAATTATACAGGCTAAAGAAGATACAGTATCTTCTTTATTTGGAATGATAAAAGAATAATTCTCGCATCAGTCGAGATAGTAAGAAATTTGCAATCTAATGATGTAAAAATTCATATAGATTTTAATTTATGGTTGGTATTATAGGAAATATTTTAGGTTTGAATGACATAAATCTTTACTTGAATACCATTGGTCGAGGGAATTCTGCCCTTTCATTGGCTTATATTTTAGGGCAGAGAGGTATAAAAAACATTTGTCGATGAAAGATTATAATAATTATTGATATCCCGTGTCATCATGTGTGTAAATGACTGTACTACTTATTGAGATTTAATTAAGTATTTGATCAGAATAATTAATTTTTCGATTAATTTTTTAGTTTCAGCCTTGATGTCACAACAAGGTCAACCCATTACAGAAACCTATATCATCCTTTTGTATGCACCAGAAAATGAGGAAGTTATATCCTATCGTCTGGAAAAAGTCAAGACGATTGACGGAAACTCAATCTTCAACAGAACCATAAACTTTATATCATCAACTCATGAAAAGGTTAGTTTATATTATATAATATAATTTATATTAGCCACACATTAATATTTCCATAATGAAATTTTTCTCGAATTTATCATTAGTGCTTCAATAGGTACTTATTTTCACTCTCAAATAAAAATATTTGATACCCCAAAATCTTATTTTCCCAAACATCTTCAACATATCCCAAATTAATCCGTATTTTTACTAGGCTATGCAATACATTACGAACCTATTTCTATTTAAAATTGTCTCCAAACGGCTCAAAATTGAGATTTCAATCGATTGTAGTAGAAAAGTTCATTGAAAATATTTGGCGCTAATTCAAAAATCGGCATTTTCAATTGCGATTTGGGGTATCAAAGCAAAATTTAAAATACTTGGTTCAATATGAACTTTTTTGACGTTGAAAAATTCTCTTTAAAATGAGCTCTGTACATCCGGATGTTAAAAAAATTGCCTCTCTCCAATATTTATATAAATTTGCCCAAGCCTACTGGCTGACCACTTTGATCTTCAATCCATTGATGTATCAATATTCCGAAATATCTTTGAAATTTGTTCGTAAATTGATAAAAACTTTGATAGGCTTCTATTCGACCACACGAATCTTTTAAGGATAAATCTACCAACTATCAAAAGTTTCCAATAAAACGCGCACCATTTTCCTTAATTCTCAAGAATTTTTTACCTAGGCATTAATTTTTCCTGATAGGATGATTTCAAAAATTTCAAGCATTCTTGGCGCTCAATGAGGTGTTTTTTCTTTTTTATACTTGGTTTAATAACAACTTTTTTTGACGTTGAAAAATTCTCTTTAAAATGAGCTCTGCACATCCGGATGTTAAAAAAATTGCCTCTCTCTAATGAATATTTAATCGAATCTAACTTAGCCTAAGTAATTTTAGCCTCTTTGAAGAGCCCTTGCCAATCAGAAATAAAGAGATGTAGTAATATTTTTCTTTACTTGCCTTAAGAAGAGATTAATTTCGACTCTAGATTGAAATGAACTCCTCTGATTATTGTGTGTACTTAAAAACTTTACTCTTTAATCTAGATTATTCCATCTGAATAATCTTAAGAAAAAGTAGAAAAAATAATCAGAAAATATGAGAAAAGTGTCTGCAATAAAATCCTTGGAGCCTTTACTCATTTTATACTATATTGCCAACGAGGAGTTAATCATTTAGACTAGACTCATTTATTACTAGAACCTCAAATTTGCCACTTTTCCCCTACTTTGTCAAAGGATTTCGATCTTAGTTGCTAAGATATATTTTAGTTTTTTGATGATTTTCATACATATTGTGCCAATTTTTGGCTCTCTACTTGTCTATTATCTGAAAATCTGAAATAATGATTGTAATCTAAAATTCCTGATAAATTATTATCATGATATTGTTGTTCGTGCTTTTTCAAATGGGAACGATAAAACTTCAGGAAATTGTTACTACCTTTTTGCGCAGCTAACTCTATTAAAAATATCAAGACACATTAGATTCATTCATTTATTTTTCGTAATTAAACAATTAAATTACTTAATTTTGAACCAAGTAGTTCTTCAGGGAGCTGTTCGGCATAGATTGACTGTAAAGCCAGAATACAACATAGTCAGGCAGCAAGCGAACAATTTACAGTCAATTAAATTACTCACCTAATATAGCTTTTGTGTAGTTTTCAGGCAATCTCATAATGTATTTTTTAATAATTTATTACATAATCTTACAAATCGGACATTATTTTTTTCGATTCAATGATATTTACCCATTTATTACGAAAATCCTTAACTTCAGCTCAATCTTATGCCTATTAAAGCACTTTGTGGGTGAGAAATTTACCTCAATTAGGACACAATAGTCCTTCAAGTATCAAAAGCGAAAAAAACTTTTCGAAAATATGCTTCTGTAAAATTTTTTCATTGACAAATCTCTATTTTTTAATTATTCTATTGGTGAATTACTACGACTGTTATCTTATTTTAGGGGATAAAAAATAAAGATTTTCCCATGAAAAATTTTACAGAAGCATAATTTTCGAAAAGTTTTTCATATTTTGATACTTGAAGGACTATTGTGTCCTAATTGAGGTAGATTTCTCACCTACAAAGTGCTTTAATAGGCATAAGATTGAGGATTTTCGTAATAAATAGGTAAACTTTCAACTTTGACTTAAACAGCTCAGAAAGTTAATCAAATTTCCTAAATTTTATTGTAGATGAGGAACGAAGAGGCTATCAATTGGCACAAGTTAGAAGTTGGCTTCCTAGGTTCTATAATTATTCTAAAAACCATTTTATTCATTATTAAATTCATACTCATAAGCAGTACTATGAAATACAGGTGAAGTACCCTTTTTTTATTCTATTCTGTCCAAATCGTATTTTACATCTCGGTTATATACCTAAACCATGATTTTTCTTAACCAATGAGAGAACAGGGAACCTTCAACCAATGAAATTTAAGCACAGTTATTTTTTGATTTCTGATGTGTTTCACATAAATAGCCTTAAATAATATTTTTTGAAAAATATTTTTATGTAATTGATTTAGTTATATTAAGATCTATCGTTTGGTATGCTTTTCAGAATTCTAGCTTCAGAAATAAGAAAGTTTCGAAAATATTCCTTTTGAACTATAAAATTAGTAGCATTCAATGCAGAATTCAAAGTTAAGCCCATTCCTAGAATTTTGTAGTTATTACGCGTATGTGATTGGTCCACTTAATTTTTTAGCCTAAGAATACAGAAGATATTTTGAAGTTTGTTTGTAGATGAAACTCTACAATCTATTCAGGATTTAATATTAATGAGACCTATTCGTAAAGTTCCTTTTTTTCAATCTTACAATTGTATTAATTATCAAATAGGTCTTCAACACGAGCATTTTCTTCATTGTTCGCGGTCTCATAAAGGGTAACCATCCTTCATTGATGAATCGAAATAACTGCCAATTATCCGATCATACGATATCAATATTCCTCGGGAGTGTCGACTTTGGAAA
This sequence comes from Gyrodactylus bullatarudis, assembly GCA_012064415.1. NCBI lineage: Eukaryota > Metazoa > Platyhelminthes > Monogenea > Gyrodactylidea > Gyrodactylidae > Gyrodactylus > Gyrodactylus bullatarudis. The sequence goes on along the minus strand of SSNU01000135.1, from coordinate 267,836 downwards.
GATTGGCTATTCCGTCTCCTTGAATGATGAAGATATCAAAATACAAACAGTCCCATTGATTAACTCGGGTGACAATACAAGCTTATCAAAAGTGAGTTTCTTTTTAATTGAGATCAAAGTCTCTCTTATTGTCAAATTTTCATACATTTTTCTTTACTTTATATTCTTGTACAAGTTTTAGGTAATTTTTACTGAACTGCTCACTCGTGATGAAATTTTTCTACTTGAAACCTCAAAGATGGGCTCATTGATATAATTTAGGAATAACTTTTAAGACAGGTTTTGAGTAGGATAGGTGAAAATTTTTAATTACAGTTTTGCACCAGCTTTTCCGATGGCATTATAAATTCTAAGCATTCGATTATATTCGAGTATGCATTGAAAATCCTGAATTTTTGGATGAAGAAAGAAGATTTATATGAGTTTCATACATTCCCATTTGGATAGAGAATTGCTTATGACTAGGGCCTCAAAAATACTACCAAACCAAATAAAAAATAGTATCTCATCAACTGAAAAATAAGAAGAAAATTTAAGAGATTCTGAGTAAAAATAGTACTTCAGAGTACTTCAAAATTTCTGATTTTTTGTCAAGATTTTGATTGGTCGTTTACTAGTTGAATAATACTATACTCTGAGACTTAATTTAGCAAAATAGTACAAAAAGTACCGGGACAAAAATTTAGTGCAGAAATAGTAGGAGCTATCTTTAAATTGGGATAAGATCGGCAGATTTTACCTTCAGATTATTGCAACCCAGTTAGTCTTTTATCAAGAGTAAAAATAGACCAAATAGTACTTCTTTGAGGCCCTACTTATGACTTATCTGAAATATATATTATATCTTGATTGAAGATCTTCAAGTTCAAGAATCAAGCCTTCATTGAATGGCTTGTGTATCTTGTTCGAGAGTGTAGGATCCGTGAACTTTGCTTAAGTTACCACACATTTAGATATCTATTTTTCTTCCATCTAAATTTATTCAAATTTGAATAGATATCCAAGAAGGAAAATATCATTAGTCTGATTTGAATATTTCTCTGAGAGAAAGGAACAATCGATTGAATGGAAAATATTCTAGATTCATAGAATCTGAAACATTCAACTCCTTGTTCTGTATAAATAATTCACGTAAATTTTCAAATACGTCCGAAAATCCATTAAAAATCATATTAAAATTGAAGAAAAAGATATATTAACACCAAATACGTATTTCTTAAAGAATCATCAGTGATATCACTTTAAAAATGATAAGAGTTAAATAATTGAATGAAAATAATAATTTACAAATATGAAAGAAATAGTAAGAGTTTTAGAAATAAGAATACATGTATATGCAAGTTGAAAAACACCAAAACTCTCCATTAATTAGCAACAATGGAGAGAAAAGTGTAAAAGCTCACATCGGCCAAGGTAGTTGAAGATTATATGAATAGTTTTTCTGAACACATAGATTAGGTTTGTGTTGATTGATAAAGAATTTCTCCTTTACCCACACATCTATGCTGTCATCTATGCTCCAGGGTTTTTATATAAAACGGAAAAATTTGAAATTGAAGCATCGTGGTTTTCTTGTTTAAGATGTCTAGTAACCGCGGTATCCTTATGTAAATGATCATTCGATCTTGTAGACAATTTCCTAATAGTTCTTCCTATTTAAGAAGCGCCACAATCACATTGGAATTTATAAACTAATAGAGTTTTCTCTTCAGGCTTAAGTAAATCCTTATGAATCAAACTGAACAATCTCTGAGTTTTAAATACAATTTTTAATTGTATATTATTATAATGTTGATCGATGAGATTATTAAGTCTTCTTCTTATATCATTACTGAAACCATCTCCTTTGAAGTTAAGCTTCATGAAAATAGTAATTTTATCCACCTCTTCTGTTTCAACTTCCTCATCTATAACCATAGGTTGATTGATGAATTTGTCAACAAATTTGGATGGATAACCATTTTCCATCAAACATGACTTCGAATTCTCTATTTCATTTGTCCATTCCTCAGGACTCGCGATTCCTCTTATCCTCTTCCCTAGACCAATTACTAAGCCTATTTTATGAGATATAGGACCGAAACTAGCATAGTGAAGATACTTCCCGTTATCAGTCTTCTTCTTATAAATATTTCTTAAAATTGATCCATCTTCTTTTCTGGTTAGTTTTACATCTAGAAAACTCAAAATACCATTAGATTCTCTTTCCATAGTGAATTTAATATTCGGATGAAATGAGTTCATCTTAAAGAAAAAATCATCTATTGATACATTAGGTTTCATCAGAATAAAAGTGTCATCGACATATCTGATGTAAACATCAGTGAAAGTATTGATAGTTTCAGACATCTTATTCATCTCTAACCAACCTAAAAAGATATCAGCTAAGAGAGGACTAAGAGGTGAGCCCATAGCTATCCCATCTTTTTGAATGAAAAATTTGTTTTGTAATGACACTCCTTGTTATCTTATTTTTCACACATACTCTTTAGTTAAACCCAAATGATAAAAGAATGAGAGAATTATTGCTCAATGAGGTTATTATAGGTAAGTTATCAGTTGGGTACGCAAAAATGTTATTTTAGCTAATTTTGTATTTATAAACTTGAAATTTTATCTTATGATTTTAATTTTTAAATTTTATCAAATGAATAAGTTTAAATTCCTCAGGTCTTTCTACATCAAAGATAATATTGAATATTTTTGCTAATTCTTACCGAGTTCTATTAGGCTGTGTGAATGATTGAATATAATGATCTGTATTGACTGTCTGGTTCGGCTCCAATAATTCGTAGTGAATTATTCCTCTACGGCACTAAAAAATCGTTATCATGACCTATTTTGCAAACCGATTTGGGTTTGGTTGAGTACATTTCTCACCAACCTTATGCCATGATCTATTTCGACTAGGATCCTTTAAGAATATCCATTTCTCATCTGTTGTCACAATGCTATTGAAGAAAATTGTCATATCTTAAGCGATGAAGTAATCTTCTGCAACATTCGACTCTCTTTCTCTTCTGAGCATCAGTGAGATCATGAGGAACAAATTGGTCGAAGGAATTTGTGAAATTCTCTTCTCGTAGGACACGTACCACTGAGGAAAAGGACACGTTCAAGTCAGCAGAAATTTCTCTTGAAGACAGATGAGAATTCTCTTCGACCTTCTCAACAATTGCCTGTCTTAGGATGGTTGAAGGTTGGCCTTGTCTTGGTTCATCTTCAAAACTCGTTTTTCCATTTTTGAATAAACCATACCATTTTTGCACTGTAGACATTGAAACCACTCTACCAAGACCTCTTTCCATTAATTTGAAAGCTTCTGACGCTGTATGACCAATGCTATAGTTGAAGTAAATAATGGACCGAATTTGTGAGTCAGTAAAATTCATGTCTTTATCAAGATTATTTGAAAACTCAATTGATTAGCAGATATAAACAAATTCTACAGATTTCGCTGGATCGTTTCGTATATAGTTTATATTTATTGCTTTAAGAACAAATTCAAAATCTAAAGTTGAAAATTTTTCCGAGAACTTTTCACCCAACCTAATAATTTCAGTCACCTCAGTTATTACTAGGGCGGTCACAAAATAGCATTTTTTCAGAAAAAAATATGTTACATACTACTTGTAACTTACAAGTTGTAAGTAAATTATAAAAAAAAATATTTATTTGGTCGGGTAAGACAGAAAATTGCGTCCAAACGTTTGATCAGACATCTAATTATGGAACGAATTGTGTTAAATAATATCTCAAGCTTAAAATTTTCTTCGACCAATCAAAAACCCTCAGAACCGGCCTTATTACAAGATTGAGACACTTTACAAACAGCTTAATTCAAATTAACCCTCGCCCGAAGAATTTATTTTTCTTATGGAGGTTTCAATACAAATGGGTGAAAAATAACCCGAGGTTTCGTTCTAGGCTTAAGAGGTGATAGTAATCAAGAAAAATAAGATTTGTTCTCATATTACCATATCTGACAAGGGCTTAGTCTGGAGAAGTAGCAAAAAAATAGCAATTAATTATAATTAGTGTAAAAATAGCATTCGATTTTGAATAGCAGTAAAATAGCAAAATTATTTTCGTGAGGAAATATCCTTTATGCTCGAGAATGTTCTTCAATCTCATTAAAATTCTATCAACATATCAAAAATCGCATTTTGACCGCCCTATAATAACTTATTACTTTTATCTTGAATGAATGAAGATGAGAAAAATGGTAGATTACTCGTTTTTGAGAAAAATGGTATTTTCTTATCCTACTTTAATATTATTTGGAAATTGATCTGTAAAGAAAAGTCTGCATAACTAATATAGTCTGGTTGAAGAAAAAGTTTTACTAGGATATTAAAATGAAAGACTTTTTTCAAGGCTACTAAAAAATTAATTTAACAACTCAACTTTTGGCTAGCATAAAGCACGAGATGTGTCATGTGTCTCAGAATCTGAATAAATCCTGCAAACTTATTTTGAAATACAAGCTCATCTCTCCAGCCCGAAAATTCTCCTGTTTGTAATTAATTATACATCTCAAGAGGGAAAAGTGGGGCCCGCTATAGGGTAGTCAAAAAGATTACTAGTTAATTTACTCCCGGTTATGAAAGTTATTCTTATATATTTCTTCTTGTTTCCGCATTGAATTCAAACACATTCTCACTCATAATTAATCAATTTCTCTCTCAATATATCTACTTAGGAATATATATGGATAAAGATGAGAATAATAGAGGGGATAAAACTTAATTAGGCCTAGAGCATATTCCCTCACATATAGCCACACTTTGCCATATGATGATTCTCAAATATATTCACGGATGTAAATATGAATACCATATACCAATTTCTTTTGTACGGTATAAACTGGTCTCTTTTCCTCTCAGTGTCTCAGTTTGGTTTGTGTGCCATTTGCCAAATTTGTCCTTCCTCCTGCATCTTTTGTCCATTTTCATGTGTGTGATTTTTTGGAGAAAATGAAATTAACAACTCCCAGTCCTCATTTAATAGTACTGACAATGAGGATGATGATACAGTTACAAACTAATGCAATCGAAGAAAAAGAAACAACATGCTAATCAATCAGTTCACAAATAATGCATAATTTTTCAGTGGGAAATGCCACTCATTGACAAATTTGCAACCCTTGCGATAGGGAAGGGTCAGAAGCCTAGTTAACGTTCTCGTACCCATTTAGGATTGTGAGACAAGATAGAATAAATATGAATATAATCAGCATGTTCAGGATAGAAATAATCGTGAATTGAAAATTTTAAAAGTGTTTAAATAGAAATATCTTTCAAGCAATTTCAATACATTTTCCTAGCTACTTATTAGCGACGATGCAGAGAATTTTTTTTATTTTTGCATCTATTGTTTCTTCTTGACGGAATAATTTCCCCTAAGGAATTTCATAAAAACTTTCTTGAAAATAAATGTCCTGAGGGTACGAAAGGGTTTATATGTTACACCGTATTCTTAAAATTAATTTTTTTATAAATAGTTTAAATTTTCAAGGATTTACTAGTTTTGCACTGGTTTCAAGATTAAACTAAGATTTATAAACTAATTTTAAGAATATACTGTAACCGGTATAAAGATGGGAATTTGTGACTTTTTCATCAGGTAATCAATTTTGATCAAGATTTTTTGAAATCTACATATCATGAGGCCCACATTCACCATATCAAGAAAAAAAGTTTGGATAATTCAATTTTATGAAACTTATGGTATATTTCAAATCTCAAGTTAGCGCCAAATTCCCGTTTTTTTGAACTTTTGATTTTTAGAATCACAATTAATGGGATTTTGATTTTTTCGTTAGCCTTACTGCTCGAAAATCAATGAAATTTTGATGAAAAGAGATCCCTGAATTACGACGATTTCATCACAAATTTCATCGGTGTCCTCAACTGATCGTGACTCCAAAAATCAACAAAAATTTTAACTCTTAGTTCAAAAAAAAGTTGAATTTCGCGCATATGATCTATCAGGGTCCTTTTTGATCGGAATTATCAAACTTTTCATCAACTAGAAATCATAAAAAGGTCATGGCCATAATGACGTTTATTGGTTCAACTGTCAACTCTAATTAAAATTAGAGTTGCATTGTAACAGGACAGGATAAGACGATAGAGATTTCTAATTTCTTTTTCTGAAACTCTGAATTGTGTTTATACATCTCGTAAAAAATGAATAGAGTACCCCTTGAGTAGATCTGTATTTTATCGGCACTTGTTGCCAAAATTAGAAATGATCAGAATTAATCATGCGATAGACTATTTTCATTTCTTCTCGTATCATGTGGCTAGAATTTCTTTTTTTTTAAATATATGATTGATGGCATTTTATTATAAAAAACCTTAATGACCTAAAGTTTCATGATATTTTCATGTAAAAGTATATTGTTTTTTCTCATTTTCCAATTTAAACAAAACAATGATATATTAGGTAATTTCATTCCCCTTTTGATTGATCTGATTTGAAATTTTATTTTTTATTTACAATAAATAATACACTAATTGAATAGAGTAATTCAAAAAATGAAGGGAAAAATGCAATTAATCTATCAGGGATCATGAATAGTTAGCTTTCTCTATTCATTTTAAAATCAGGCTCTATAAAAATTGTCTTTACCCTGACCAATCTCTAAAAACATTAGAATTTAATTAAAATCTATGCTTAAGCCTCTTGAGAAGCGTAGATGTGATAAGATCGGTCTGTAGGCTGAGAAATATTATGGTATCGAGCTGCAGATGAGCGAATCCTTTTCATCCAAATTGGCTAGATTTGATCTGTTGAGAAGTTCTTTTTACAAAAATTTTTTGAGGTCTGATATCATCAGCATATTTAAAATATGTTACCTCAGGAGATGAGAAGGAAATCTGGGCAAATGCCAGATTGAACAGGGTGAAGAATTATATTTTAGATTTATTTTTTATATGTGTATTAAAATTACTAATTCTAATAAATTCTATAATTATTTAATTAGCAACTAGATTGCTATAGCAATTGCCTTCCACAACTCATGCTATCAGTTTTGTATAATCCTGATGAGAAGAACATCACAGTTACTATTGTGAAAGCGAAGCGTCTTTCAAAGCCAGTCATTTCTGATTTTATTCCCAATTATAGTGAGTTTACCACCAATATAAATATATATATATGGGGATTTGATAAAATTTTTATTCATTCTAGTCTCCACTTTTGTCAAAATACAAGCAATAGTCTCTGGCGTCAGAAATAACAGTTCCAGGAATTCTCTTGTCTCAGACACCTATAACCCTGAAAGATCTGGTTCATCCCTTGACGTCCTGTTGAAGAGGCGTACTCAAATCCGACCAAAAACTCGTTACCCAAAGTATAATGAAACATTTAGTTTTATGCTCCCATCAAGAGTGCCAATGGAGCTATTGCCCAGCTCATTGATCCTAGAAGCAGAAGTTTTTCATGTTAACAACAATAATATAACTGAAGCTAGCATCGATAATAATACAGCTGAAGCAATAAGTATAGGTCGTGTTGTACTTGGCCAGCAGAGCACCATAAGTTCTATCAATAGCCGGTATTGGTGGAAGATATTCAAGAATCCTGGGAAAAATTTCAACGAATGGCATGAAATCACTTAGTTTAATATTATTAATTTTCTATCTACTGTATAGTAGATATATATATATATGTAAATTTTGATTGTAAAAATTGAAATGGATTGATTATCGAATCGAGAAATCTCTGTGCTATATAATTTGAAAATTCCCCCAACTATTTGAATCATTTACAAAGGCATAATTGAAAATTTATAATAAATTTCAAGATAATCGTCAAAAATTATTAATCTATTTTTTATTTATCAGGATTAGATTTTATCGACGACCGATATCTCGACCATCGTATCTATCAAATTAGATTTTTTCAAGTGCATTTGTTGTACCATTGGTTCCTGTTTCTTGAGGCAATTTGACTTTTTCCTATAATACAGATAATCATCACCTTCTATGTCATCCCAGTCCTCTGCACTAGACTCGGTGTATTCTACTGCCGTGAAGATATTGTTATCTGAGTCGAGAGTTGAGTCCTCCGTCCCATTCTCTGAATCACTGCACAACTTTAAGCCTGTCTTACTATAGACCTTCCTTGGATCGCATTCAACTTGTCTAATACTTTCATTGGTATTCTTCTCTTCTTCTTGAGTCATGGTGATCCGTAGTTGAGTTCAAGTAGTAAGTTATTTTTTACGCACACACTCTAGTCGTGATAGTGATTGAGAAAGTGAAGAGCAAACTAAAATATTTATTAAATAATAGATTTCAAATAGATAAAATTGATTATCTACCTCTTAGTGCATTTCATTTTGTATAAATATGCGTAGCCATTATTCTTTTCTCAATCACAGCTCTTTGACAAGCGTTAAATCATTTAAATGCGTTTAATATTTGAGTGTTTTTTCTCTAATTTTCACTGGGTAAGAATAATCTTCTCTAATTAACATGAAACGCCTACAAATTGATTGATGGGTTTTGTCATTCTCATCACACACTTTTATAGTTTCACTTGAAAAGGACTACACACAAATCGAAAAGAGGTTTTATATTTAATAGTGTATGCAATTTATTTAGTATAAACTTTTTTTCATTCCGATTTTCTACTTTTCAGGAGGGCAGCAAGTGCACGTTCACGTAGAACATTCTCATCTTCAACTTCCATATCTTCCTTTGCCTTGGCCGAAGGGGGGTCACTTTGGGCTTGTTCACTCTGGGGACTTTTGTGAATTTTATGGGCCTTCTTCTTTTTGATTTCCTTGCCAACAGGATCACTACCGGCATCACTAGAATTTGAGGAGCTATCGGATGAAGACGAGGAAGATTTGGTTTTTTTTCTGTGAGACTTTTTCTTTGAGTGTCCGTTGGCTTTTTTAACTGTCTCTTCCTAAAAGTAAAACCATTTAAATAGTCATAAACATAATTCAGTTACTTATGAGTAAGCAGACTTTTTTGAATAATGATATTTGAGACTTCGACTTTGATAAAGATGGATAAAAAGGATAAAACTGCTTTGTTGGCGTAGAAAAACAATGAAAACAACTCACTTGATCTGAATCTGGCTCAGAGTCAGATGTACCGCTTGATGCTGAACTAATGAGCTTTTTGCCTGATTTACTCAGAGGACTCTTGGGGGGAGAATCAACCTGCATTTCTTTGTCAGACTCATCATCAGAGGTATCAGAAGAGGACGAAGAAGAGCTGGAAGATGAACTATCTGAGCTGGAACTAGTTGATGCGGCAGGTTTACTTTTGGGAGTTTGTTTTTCCTTTGATGAAGTTTGAGATTTAGTTTCTAATGAATGAAAAAATAGATATATAAATTTAAAAGTAAACAAAGCGATAGGACCTCACTTGAATTTGATTCGTGCTTGCTTGAACTACGTTGGGTAGTGGAACTCTTTTTCTTTTCAACCACATTTCTACTAGATTTCTCTTTTCGATCGTCGTCACGATGTCTGCTGCTCTTCTTTTTGTGTTTATCCCGAGATTTTTCTTCCAAAATTCGTTTTTCTGCTCTTCTCCTCTCGATTGAGGCTTCCCTTTTAGCTCGATCATTCTTGACACGATCCCTTCTACGTTTATCTGATGGAGAAATACTTCTACTTCTAGGTCTATTTTTTTCTTTGTGACTCCTCCTTGAAGATTCATGGGAAGATTTCTTTCGGGGAGACTTGCTCCGTCTGGAAGATCGATTTGGACTTTTTTCACTGGACTTATGAGAACTTTCAGGTGGCGGAGATACAGACCATCGTTTAGCTGGTTTATCATGAGTCTCGTTGGAGTTTTTAAAATTTCTGGCCATATCATAACTTCGCTTGATGCTGCTCATGTCACATTTATTGATTGACTTTTTAATTGAGACAATGTTCTGTTTTTTGTTCTTGTTGGGATCGTAAGTATTGTCGTCTTCAAACTGAAATGAAAAAAATAAAAAGCATTAATACGTCCAGCAAAAACTCACTCAAATATCTGCAATGATATTTTTGAGTAGTTTTCATCATATTATTATGAGGAAACAATATAATTTTGTAAAATTCAACTTGCTTGTCCCAAATACATTTCTCTGAATGAGATAATTTGAGAAAGGTGAATATAAAAAATGCTAAATTTCATCAATCAAAGATTATCTGCCAACCACGAAATGATCCAGAGAGGTGAAAACGAAATAAAGATAACATACACTTACAGGTTCAAATAGGTTGGCAAATAACTAAATTATTCTTTGAAAGATACAAATATATCCGACTACTTATCAAAACTTTACTATTTAGGCAAGGCGGAAAAAGCCAATAAAAGGTCCCATAAAATGATTATTAGAGAAAGCTCAATTCAGCTATGTTCATCTGCAGACTCTTGAATTCCTTAAAAATATCTCCTAGATTGAAATAAAATAACGGTGAAAAAGATGAAAATGATATTATTGTATAGATAAACTTGCCTCACTTTTACACGTCGATTAACGTGCCTAAAGGACCTTGAAACGAGTTAATTATACTCTGATTTAGCTAAATAAATAATTTAATAATAAAAATGCTGGATAATAAAGTAAGTAAATCATCGTTTGAAAATCATTGTTGACTTACAATATCAACATCTGTTGCTGTTTTGAGTGCATCTGGGACACCTTCCTCGGAATTCATTGCACAGTAGAGCAAATCCCAAAGTTCACTCAGGAAAGTTCTAGCATTCTTACTGTTGAGAAATCCGGTCATGTTAATTTGAATTTCTTTAGGATCTGGATGCTAGGCAAGAAAGAGATATATTAATTTCAATATATTAACTGAATATGGCGAATTAAACTTACTTGTTCTTCAAGCTGATTGAAAACATAGTCACAGACAACGTCATCTTCAAATCCGAGAAGCTCGGTAATCCTTTTGGTTATCCAAGGACGAATAAAGTTGAGCCGGATCTTTGACATGTCAATTTTCTTTGATAAATTATCATTGAAAGTCATGCTTTTAAGAAGCTTTTTCTTTTTATCAGCAAATCTGGCATCTTGTTCACAAGAAGTCCCTTTGAAGAAACCAGCATCAGCCATAGTATATTTAACAAATGAAAATTCAAATTAACCAAAATTTAGTTATATATTGAAACAAAATTTGGTCAGATCTTAAGTCAATTGATAAGCTCTGGGAAATTTGAATTAAAACTTTTAGAATTAATTCAAAAAAAATAGTATTACCTTTTTATTGTACTGTACATTGTACAGTGTACAATTTGTACCTCATAATCATGTTGTTACTCGAGAGTAAATACATCTATCCAAAATTTTGGATGCATTTTTATTTTAATCACTAAAATATTTTTCTATAATAACACTGAAAAAATATATCTTCTACAGAATATTAGACTGATATTATAAGTATTGGTTCTTTTGCATATAAAGATTGAAACGATAGTTTAAATTTTAAAGTGAACTTCACACGAAAAAAGTCTCTCTCCTATACAAGGATAACTCACCAATGACTCATAAAATAATTATTATTTTGTTCTGTTAAACAAAGTCTGGATTTGGACATTTTCTCTGTTTTACAAATTACAAATAATGTTACCATATTATTATTATTTTATCAGTGTCTAATATTGATGCGTACATTGTTTGGTTAAGTAAACAAGTGTACTCAAGTAATATTTTTGTCAGTTTTTGAAGAAATTGACTCAACTGTATGATAAAAACTTTTTATTAAAAAGGCCTTTGTTTCCTAGTGCTGATATATTTCTGTATAATGTCCTGTGTCTTGGTTACTACTGTAAGAATTCTGCTGACAGATGAATAAAAATGAATCGTTGATAAAAATCATTGGTTAGTACATTAATTAATACAGAGGTGTAATGGAAAACATGAATTTAATCTTGTTGAGACATGATTTTTTAGCAAGTCCATTCTTATGAGTCTCACAATCTACTCGAGTTGAATCACGTGTCGACAATAAAATTTTATTTTGATTTTCTTTTCAGCTTTTAATGAAAATATCTAAAGTGAATTTGAAGGAGTCAACCTCTGGGCTATCTGATGGTATTTTGCTTCAAAATTGATTGAATGCTATTTTAGGAGATTTTTGGCATTATCAGAGGAAGGCTTTGATTAGACAGCCCTTGTAGTAATCACTGTAATCAGACTCAAAACAAGAGATGTCATTCCATATTTAAACTCGGATAAGATCCCGAAATACCAGTAAATAACTACAAAATTAAAAAAAGTTGCATCTGTTATCATCAGGTTAAGATAACTGATTAATTTAAACTGTATCTCTTGAATCAGTGTATGAATTGGATCGTTAACCAAAAGTAAGATAACTTTTATCGAGGAATCATACCTGTAGAATTCAAATATACAATCGCCTGAACTCTATCTGCTAAAGCTACAAAGTTAACCTATTTTTGGATGAAAAATAATTGCGTTAAAACAACTGTAGATTCTTAATCAGCGTATTCACAAAAGATTGAGTCATAATAAAAAATTCTCTGGGACTTGATAAGGGTTAATAACTTGGAATTTGATTAAATTCTAACTTTGAATTTCGAAACTATAGGTATGATAGGATTTGTACGATAGGAAAAAGTATTTGATCACTACTTACTTCATTTGTTTTTTTTTCAATTTCATGACTCAGTGATTTCATTATAATGAGAAATTTTGTTTGTTTCAATAAAACACTGCAGAGAACAGGGGTGGAGTCTCAATGTTTTTTAAAGAGGGGAAAAAGTTTGGAATAAATAGAAGGAATTTGCTTCTTTTTTTCTACTGAGCAATCCTATTACGATTGAAATGATCTGAAAATGAGGAAATAGGGAACCTCTATTGTTGCTTTTGTGGATATTCAGTTGAAATCATTTAAATAGAATGGTTAGAAACAATTTAATTGAAATTTTTGAATTTTGAATTCATGCTGGAAAGAAGCATTTGAATTCATCCACTTACTACAGTCATGATGGAACAAGGTCCTCTAAAGAAAATACTTGATCCCGGTTATTATTAAAGCTTGAAGAATGATATGTAGATCTAGAGAAGGTCCTAGGACCTAGGTACGCTTAGAGATGGTCCTAGGTACGCTTAAAGATGGTCCTTGCGAAGAAGAAGATATCAAATCTCTTTTGGACATGTTGAAAATTTTAATTTGAATAATTTTTTCAACGTAAATAAAAAATTTTGCAAGGTTATCAAAAGTTAACACTTATTCTAATAATTTTAATTTCGGTACCTTTTCGGAATTTTTCAGACGGACCCGAATCTGAACTATCTAAAGAACCCTAAGTTTGTAGATATCAATCCGAGTCTCTGACAAAGTTTTATAGTTTCCAAATGTTCGTCATAAGTTATAACTACTCATCAAATTAACGATATTCATTTTTCCAACATTCTCAATAGAGATTTCGCTGATAGGAAAGTTAAAAATATTTGATTCAGGCATGATTAATTTTGAAAATGACGAAGTTTTATTGTCTTCTGTTAAGTTGAATTAAATAATACCTTTGAAAAATATGTTCATTTTTACAGATAAATTTATTTTAAAAAAATGTTGGTACTCAAGCCAAAGACGGGACCTAATCATATTTTAGAGTATTAAATTTAATTTCATTGATAACTGAGGATCGATCATATTTGTGTTGGACTGGTCAATCTTCAGTTTGATTTAAATTCATATTGTCAATAAATTTATTTTTGTGAGTATTTAATGCTGTTTTTTCAATGGCCCAATTTCGCACTTGTTGAACGTTTGAGCTCAAAATTTTTCATCTATTTCGAGCGATTAAAGGGTGATATTTTGGATCAGGAGTTGAACAAAATACCATAGATAAAGGATTTCCTCGTTAGAGCAGCTAAAAAAGGATTTTTATTGAAAAATAAGTACAGAAGAAGGTAGTGAATTGATTCATATCTTGATCTCTATTCTTTAAGTGAATATAAACCATAAGTCTGTGTTTTCGACAAATTGAATTATTGAAAAACATAAATAAATTTGTCAATTGAAGAAGAGAAAAACAGCCCAAAAAAATAACATGAATTTACACATTTCTACTATTACCTTATTTCATGTCTAAATATTGCTTTGCACACTTTTCATTTAAATTCTCAATTCTATCCATCTCTAATTGAATTAGCCTTTGCATATAGAGTTACCAAAGAGATAGAGATATCCGAAAATAACAGATCCTGTATGCATGGGAGAAAAACCCTTGAATACTCTTTGAAAGCTGTGAATAGGCTTGAAATTATTGGTTGCAATCATACAGAAAGCGAGGAACACTTTCATAATTTGTTGATTCAGCGGATGGTCAATTTCATGTTTCTCAAGTTTGATTTTTTTGATTGGTCTTAAGGCTAATTTAATTTTGAATGGTTTTTTTGATAAAACTAAAGAGAGTTCAGAGTACAAGCGTCTCATCCTATTGGAGAAGGTACTTACCAGAAGAGTAAGTAAAGTTGGAATCAAAGTTTTGGTTTTTACAAAAATCTAAAATTTCATATATGTTCAAGGTTCGCATTTTAATAAACTTTGGCTGAATATCGCCATTAAATTTTCGATAGATCCATTGTTTTCGGGGGATTTTGAGTCTTGACGAATAAATTTAAGATTTCCATATAGACTATATCAATTAGCTTTTATTTTGGATAAGGAAAGAGTCTTCGAAATGCACTCAATCTCTCTTTAAACGATTACTTATAACCAGAGCATTCAAAAATGTGCCATTTTTTGGAATATATTTTCTAAAATATTCTACAACATATATGCTTATTATATGCCAAAAAAATCTGTGAAAATGCTAGAAATAATTTCTTTCTTAAAAGAATCAATCAGTATTCTTAGCATAAATAACCTGCAAAATCGAAGATTTTCTCTTTAATGCTTTTTCTGGGCAAAATTTGTTAACAAGCTTGTGTTGATCTTTAGATCATCTTTAAATATGCTTAGAAACTTAACAGAAGACATCATAAAACATTCAATTAAAATATAAGATTTCAAACTTTTTATGTTAAGACTATTCACTAGAACGTTACGAATAAAAAGCTCTTATTTCTTATTGGAGGATCTTAAAACTCATTTAAAGTTAAAAACTCTATAGACAACTCTTCATTATCTCAGCAAACTATTGGAAACAAGAAATTAATATTAGTTACTATACTTAAAATGAGAGAAGGCTTGGGTATTTCATTCAAATAGTCTGATTATATTCATGTTGAGATCGAAATAGCCTAAAAAACTTATTTATTCACTAAGGCTGAAAATAATCAAAAATATTCCAAATATGCTAAAGCATAATTTTGGATGCCCTGCTTGTAAGCAATATGATCTCAAAATTAAATTAATAAGACGAAAAAGGAACAGATTAAGGATGGCAGCGAATGGTTTTGAAAGGAGAATCAATTGAATTTTAACTGAAATAAATTCATCTGAGTATGACATTTATCTATGGGATGAAAATCTTAATTCCATTGAAAAGATTAAAATTAGAAGAACATCAACTAACTAACGAAAAAAGGTTTTTAAAAAAAAATTAAATATAAAACACTACGAAAGTTTATTCCACTTTGAATACCGAAAAGGACAGGCAATTTTAGAACTGACACTTAAAAACTCTTGAAATTATAAATTAACAAGGATTAAAAATTAGTGTGTGTTGCCGAAATTGGGCAGAAATTTCAACTGACAATGGCAATAAGTAGGTACCCAGTTATAGTTTTTCTTCAGAAATCTACGGTGTTTCCTCTTCGGTGATGGTCAATATAATCTTTCTTTGAACTTGAAGCCGGTTGGTTTAGAAAAAATAGATCCTTGGGAATTTAAGCTCGAGATCAAAATTTTCTCCTTGATTGAATGGCTTGACATTATATGCGTTTCGATCCGGTATTCGATAAAGGTATTTTATTGGGTTTGGGTCTGAATTTGGGCCGACCAATTATTAGAATTAATTCCAATAATAATTATAATTAGTTATTTAATTGTCAATTTTATTACATGGCATGGCGCATTTTCTTGTAAAAATACAAGAATCTCATATATAAAATCATTTTTAAACGTTCAAATGGCGTGAGTCAAAATGTTTTTATATTTTTCTGAGTTCAATTTTCCGTCAAAAATGACTATTAATAAGGTTCCTTCCGAATAAATTGCTCCCCAACCATTAACTGAAGCCTCACTGTCTACGTGATTCAGTATTTTCTTCTAAGGGTCCCCATTTGGACACCAATGGTGAATTGAGCCATCAGGTCTATTCAAGTTAAGCCTGTTTTCGTTAGTAATTGTGACTTAGTTCGAAATAGATCTTTGGCTTAATTTTTCCTCGATCCGAACAACCTGAAGATTCTTATAGAATTTTGAGAATTTTTTGGATTAATTTTTCCTTTCTCAGAAATATTTCCAGATTCCTTTTTACATTATTTTGAATAGTTTTTAAATTTAGATTCAAATCTAGATTTGATTTTGCCTGATTTCAGCTCATAAAAATTTTTTCGATCTGCCCCCTCTGAAAATTGGTAAATTTTGGCTTATAATTAGGTTGATTTCAAATTTCTGTTCCAAATTTTGCCTTATAAAATTCTTGTAAATGTTACGTAAGAGCACTCAAATCATTTTGCAATGACTCTATTCGAAATCCCAATATTTTTGAGGTTTTAATCGACTTCAGCTCGATAATTTCGAAGCGACAATTACGAGAGTAAATATTTCAATTTTTTTGTCGAATATTCTGAATCACCTCTTAAAATATTTAAATAGATATTTAAAACAACAGATTCTCAAGCAACAATTTACGCAGAGGGAGAATATTAAAATTGTTTCACATATTAGTTCGTTTTCAACATCAATGAAAAATAGTTTATTCATTAATCTAGGGAAAATTGAAATTGTAGAAAAAAATATTCAGATATTATTTGATAGAGAATTTTATGATGTATCAAATGGAGCTGGTTTGAAAATTTTATCATGTAAAGTAGTCATAAAATTGACAATATTGAAAGTGTTTCACATATTAATTCGACCACTATAGACTTTTAATAAAGGAATTTACCTTTTCATTCATTTAGATAATTTTTCTCGATAAAAATAGAACCAACAGCAGTTTATGTAGTTCATCAATATTGAACCATATTTTCATGAGGGCACATATGGATATTCTCAGCATGTTCCTCATATCTAAAATAAATTAACATCATGTAAAGTGGAAGGATCATTTTCTGTAATATTCTAAAGATAAAAATCAGTCATTTGAACAGGTTATTACTACTACCTTGTAAGCTTCATACAAATTTAGATAATCGAAATCATCTATAACAATAAAAAAATTACTATTATTTGGGTTCTTAACTCATGGGGGAATAATATACGTCTGTTTTCTCTAACCTTCCCTCATGAGTTCAGAACCCAATAATAGTAATATTTTTGATGAAGTTCGACAATATTATCGTTCAAATAAAAAAATTCAATGCAAGTTGGCAGATTTACACTGGTAGTTACATCAGTTGTCCCATTAATTTCTTTCATTAACATAACTAAATGAATAAGGTTTTAAGCTTGGTTCTTTAACCGAATTACTTTTTGGCAATGATATGATTCACGTAATTTGTCAAAAACATCCGAAAATCGCTTAAAATCATATTTGTAGGTATAGAAGAATAGCTTTTTTATTCACTCAATGTACATTTCTTTATGGAAGATCCTGAGAAAACTCTTTCGATCAGCCTCCCACTTTCAAATCAATAAAAATTTTCAGTTCGAAAAAATGGGATTTTGCCGCCTAATCGAAATAAAATATTTTTCAGAATTTCTTTCTTCAAATAGTAAGAGTGGGAATCAAGAGAAGGATTCAAAAAAATCTTTAACAAATTCGAATTCTTGATGAAAAAATCGAGATTTCTGTAAAAATCATAGATTCCTAACTTCATATCAACTATAATTAGCTTTATGTGAGCTGAAAAACACCAAAACTCTTCAATGAATAGCAACAGTGAAGAGAAAGGTGAAAAAGCTCAAATAGACCAGGGTAATTGATAATAATAAAGAAATATATTTAATAACAATGATGTGTGAGATCTAAAATAACTAAAAATTTGTTTGCAATCCCATGCATAATCGTGCATTGCCCATTTTCCCTAAATTCTCTTGTAGGCATAGTGGAATAACAAAATTTAACAGAAATGATCTTGACATGATTCTAATACTATTTTCATTGAAAAAACAATTGAAGCTTTATCAGCTATTCGAAATTTTAATGGAAACATAGTAAAAATTCATTGGAAATCTAGCGGCCATTTTAAAAAGGTCTGATCTTTAAACTTGAATATTATCACGGAAAAGCATTTTGATACTTGATCTTGTATAAAATAATGTCAAGAAGTCATAGCATTATCAATTGAGTAGGTTTTTAAAGTAAGTTGCCTTGAGTTAAACTTGTTACCAGTAATTGCCAGAGAGTCTATCAAGAGTAACAAGATTAACGGTAACATAAAGAACATAATTTCTTAACCCAATGTTTGATTGAGACATGATTGATGTGAACATTTTTCATGTAACTGTAGTCGAGCAAAGAGTTTCTTTATTTTGTTTATTTTAACCAGCTATTCCCTCTGTTCTGAAAACCATTTGAAACAAAAAAAAATCGAAATTCGATTCCCAAACGATAATGAAATTATGCATTAGAACAGATTCAGCATATTCGGCTTTCTTGTCTTATTGCGATCACGAAAGTGTTCAAAGATGAAAAAAATGAGATTTTGGCGCCAAATCGAAATTTGAAAAATGAATTCCCAACTTCATATCAATTAGGTTTACGATTTTTTGGTAAATCCACGACAAAGTATTAATATAAATATAAAAACCGAAAAATATTATTTTACTTCAGTGTTTTAGGTGTTTTTCTTAAGGCTCTAGTGATTGTTAAAATTGAATTCCTGAAATTAACTCCTACCACGCATTCTCTTGAGAAGTGTACGAAGCCCTGGTGATGATTTGTTTCATATTTACATACGAAAAATTGGTGAAAACTAATAATTTTGCTCAAGGCATCCGGATATTTTCCCATTGATTAGTAAGAAAAGGGAAAGATGCATTTAGAAAGTACTTGGATTTTTATGACAACTCAATCGTTCTTTGTTCATATTTTGAATTTAATTTTACAAATTAGGGAGTGAAATTTTTCCTCCAGCAGTTTGCAGATGGGATGCAGAGTAGAAAGATAAAATTTAAAAAAATCAAGAATTTCCTATGTACATTGGAAAGAAAAAGAATGATCCCAATTCCTTGATTGCTACTCTGGGCTAAATCTAAAACAAAATAAAAGAAATAGCAAATTCCCATTCACTTATTAGTAGGACAGTAATTTTGCTAATTTTGCTATTTTGGATATGATAAATAGAATTCCAATATCATCTTTTCTTCCCTGAGCTTTCTGATGAATGAGAAAATTTTGTTAAAAAAATGAATTTCCACTTTATTGTAAACACATTCCCACTAAATATCAGTTATTATTTCAGATGAAATTCTTAAAACATAAAGCTAGTTAAGAAAAATAATTTACTATCTTTATGACAGTTGTTAGGAACAAAATTTTTTTGGATTCTGTTATCATTTTGACAATAAATTCGAATTAAAAATACAGTAGTTATAACCAGTTTGAAAGATTAATTTCTAGAAATTTCTTGTATTTTTTGCCAATATAAATGATAAGAAAAAAGTTTTTAGTTATCATTTTTTCTATCCTAACTTTTAAAATATTATTGATACTGAAAAAGAATTCAGTAGATTATCTAAGACGAAATAAGAATTTAACCGAAAAAGAATTAGTCTCTCTGATAATTATAAGAGAATTCAGGAGATTTTATAAAATCTAATCCAGAAGCCAAGGGGATCTCTGGAAATCTGGTATGTATCATTAAATGTTTCCTCATACAGCTTTATAGTTTTACAAGGATGGCGGGTGAAAACTGTTCCTAAATACAATGGATATCTAAAGTGGAAAAAGTTTAGCAGAAAAACTAGCTTATTTACTGTTTTGTCTGATGCTTTAATATTAAGTGTTTTTAGACCCTCAGACATACAGTAGAGTTGTTAAAGGTAAAACAAAGAGAACCAAGAATCAGATTAGATGAAATTAAAGGTTTCATTTTATTTTAGACTGTGATTGAAATATGGAAGAAAGCTCTTACGATGACATTGATAACAAAGCAATTGTGATGAATCCAATTTTTTACCATTTGAAGAAAAAGTTTCAGAAGAAAAATTAATTTTTAAGAAAATTATGGTCATTTTTCGTTTCGACGCCAAATTACCAATTTTTTCAACTTTTCATTGAAAATCATTATCGATTTGAAAGTGATAAGATGGTTAAAATCCACCATATATGAGGGATATTGAATTATTGATTTTTGGGATCAAACCAATTAGCTTCATACTAACACAAAAAGTACACTTCTCAAAAGTTCATCAGTAGTTAAAAGCTTGAATGAAATAGTAAGAGTAAGAAATAAAATTAGAATAAAATTTATTTTTCAAATTCCATAATAGAATCAGCCGATAAGTTGTGCAAATAAAAAAAATTTCCGGAAAATATTCAATCTGATCAAAATTAAGCCGTTTTTCAAATTTCGAAAATGCACCAAATTTCCACTATTTCAACTTTCGAATCCAAAATTTTTATCGATTCCAAAGATTTGAAGCAGTTAAATGCATATATTTGATGTCAACATTAAACGAAGAATTCGAATTCGACTGCAGAAATTCACAGAAATGCGTCATTATTGTGGAAAATCGAAAAATTTGAATTAATTGATTATTACGAAGGGGGATAATCCAAAAATTTCAACTTTTTCTTGAAAACAGTAGATTCCTCTCTTCCTCCACGGCCTAATTCGAATTCTTTTTCTAATTTTAGTCTCGAATATCTGCATTTAACTGCTTAAAATCTCTGGAATACCAAAAGTAATTTTTTCCAAAGAAAATTATTGAGACTTTTGTAAAAAAAAGTAAATTCTCATCTTCATGTCAATTAGGTTTAGTTTATTGTACAGAATTCTCTTCCGGTCACAAGATGTCTGGTAACGTCTGTATCTTTCTTGATGAAGATTTTTTATAGTTTTATTTTGCTTACTCAAAAATGCATAGGGAGAAAAAAAGAGAAAATATTTCTCAAAGGTTTTCTTGTCTCAGAAAATCAACAGACCAGTTTGTTAGCAAAAAGAGTTTGAAAACATCTTGTATTTATCACTTGTCAAGAATACTTTGTACTAACCAAGTTTGTTCTTTACACACTGTTTTTTAATCCATATTTTGTTTTTCAAATAAAGTTGATATGGGGAATATCTCTCTTGTTGCTAGTGGTAAGTTTATTTTTGAAGGATTCCTCACTCACTGAAAATAAAGAAAGTATTTGAATCTGTCAAAACGTCATGACGAAAAGCTTAGCCTCACTTATTGTGGATACTCTATTTCTCGTTTGCTAAAAGAATAAACTTGGCCAATTTCAAATATACAAAGAACTCTGGAGAGGATGTTAATCTTTTTTTTCCTCAAGATTTTTAACTCAAGTCAAAATGGAAATTTCTATACAGAATATATGGATTTGGTTGATTTCAATAGGAATTCTTTCGATTGATCAACACGGATCTGAATTTCATTAAAATCCACTACGATTGAACGCATTCAATATAATTCTTATTATGGTCTTATATCTCTATCTGGTTTTTATCCACTTTGGTTCCATAGATATGCATTTGTTTTTGAATTAAGAAAAACTTGTCTTCTGATTTCAATATTCTTTTTACAAAATGTGACTTATCTGATGGTTCTAAACCCTTTTGATCATAAATTAGAAATGGCTCAAGTCAGATTTAAAATTGATTATTCGAATTCTGTTCTTTATTATTCGAAAAAATATCTTTTGAGTCGACACATTAATTAAGAAGAGATCGAATAACTTGAATTCTAATTGACCTAGCCGACATGAGAATAAAATCAAATGATCCGGATCTGATTTTGGTTCGAGGATAATCTTTGCAAACTTGAAGAATAAAATCAACTATGGAATACTAAATTCAAATTATTTGATAACGAAAGATTAATATAGAAAGTTACTCGATTTTGAACAGATAAAAACGTGGAGATACTGGAAAATCCATTCTATCAGACTTGAGTCAAATAAGATAAATTAATTTTTAAAATTGAATCAGATGGTTGAAGGAAGATAGTTTTGCCCAAACTTGAAGGATTCAAATAAATCAATTTTCATCATTAAAATTAGAAATAACCAATTCCCCCTTACCGGATATCTGTGTAAATATCAATGTGTCAAAATATCTCAATGGTTAAGCGACTTTTTAAATCTCGCCAATGCATTCAACCCCATACTTGACAGAACTGTTTTATTAAAATAATGTAGTTTGTATAATAATCCCTTTTTGAAAACGTCTATCAAAGGGCAAAAGTTGATTGGGCAAACAATCTAAACCTAATTGTCATGAGCATGAGAATTCACTATTCACCAGAAAGTCAGGTGAAAATTTATTTTTTGAATTCACAAGTAATTGAAATAAAAAAAAATTTGAAAATTATTTAAGTTGGCCAAAATTAGGCCATTTTACGAATTTTGAAGATTTTTTGTCCAGATGTTCCAGAACATTTGAATTACACTAAATACTCCAAAAAATTTATGACTGGAAAACCCGACGCACGAAATAAAATCAATGGTTTACTCATGAGTACTGTGATGAAAATATAATTAATTTATTTGAGATTTGAGAGATTTAAGGGCCGAAAATGGATTAATTTCTGGTTAAATTTGATGAAATTTTGAATTTACACTGAACGTTCATAGTACTTTCTCCGCAACCTTTTTCCAGAACTTTAACTCAGGTAATAATAAGAATAATTTTTTCTTCTCATAGAAGCATAAAAATAATACCATTTGATACAGAATGAAAAGTCTCAGCCTGAAATATAATTCTGGCTTAAAACTAGACGAGTTTAAAGTTCATATGATTTCATTTTTAGTTTTCAAATGAATTAGGGAAAAAATTATTCGGAATTTAGTTACAGACCCCCGTTTATTTTTAAAACGATGACGTTATGCAAACACCTCTTGTAGGGAGACCCCATTTTTCCAATGCTGTGTTTATAGTATTACTATAAATCTTTTGAAATCGATTAGAGCTCAGAGGTTGAAAAAGTTGGAATTTAGGGCATTTTTAAAATTATATATTATCATTTCAAAGTCTGAATTATCTGATTGTTAGAACCTAAATGATCTTAGATTAGTCATGTCTCATAACAAATCTTTACTCTATTCTTATCTCCATGTTACCAGATGAATTTCTTAAAGATTCCACAGTTTTTCTATCAAGATCAAACTATTTATGATTTCAATCCATTACAGTTTCATACTACTAATAATTGTTGAACAAAAATTAACAGTAAAATTATTTCTATTGAAACACAGTGAATTTTCACATTTTCACAAAAACTCACTTTTTTTCTATCTAAATGTATAGAAATCACTTGCTGCATTCTGATTGGTCGAGATAAATAATACTTAATTAGGGGGTAAATATTCGTGTTTCAATCAAAATTAGATGTTTCAATAGAAATATTTTTACTGTATATTGCATACCAATTTCCAAAACAAATAATACAGTTAGTTATAACAAAACTCTATTTTGTTTTAAAAGTTCGTCAAGTGGAGAAATTATACATTTCAACGTTTGTTCCTCAAGTTACATTTATTGATCCCTATGAAATCAACAATAATTTTCAGTTCAATCTGATTTGCATTAGAATCTGGTACACATTTTACTCAAGATTCTGATAAAAACTTTAAAACTAACAAAATTAGTGCAATAATGCAGCATCTATACTATACTCTGGTTCAGTACAGATGTTATTCATTTTGAATTGCTCGAGCCTAATGCTTCAGTAACTAAAGCTCACTATATCGACTTGTTACGAGCAATGAAAGTCAAGCTCTGGGAGCAATACCCAAAATTTAGTAATGAATTAGCCCATATATCTGCCAAAGATCTTTACTTGCATTATTCCTAAATGCTCTTAGAGTCTCTTTCGTACTAGTCACGATGTGATCTATTTGTAAGCTGTAGATAACTGTAGAATACCTGTTACCTTAGAAATAGGCTTCGGGAAAAACTATAGCTTGTTGAATGCTTATTATAAATTAGAGAGGTATATTTACTACTTATAAGATACTGTAATTATTAATTAAATTTTACAATCTATCTAAGAAATACAATTGTCTATTCAACTATCCAATAAATTTGAAAAAAAGTTTTTCTACTTATTATTATAAAATGCATCAAAACTGTTCTTGTCTCAATCTCTTGAAATTATTATTTTTTCCACTTTATAATAAGAGAGACTTATTAGTTATTTTCATGTCGAGACATGAATAATTTTTTGTCTATTATCACCTTGAATGTTGAGACACATATCCAAACACTGATTCCCTTGACTATTTTCTTGTATTCTAATAAAAAACTATATAAATTGTAATAGGCAAGAGTCAATTATCAAATTTGTCTCTCTTCACAACAACACCTAATATAATCAAGTGAAGACTATTTTATTGCTCTTTTTATAAATCCTTTACTGCAAAATCCTCTAGACTAGAGCACGACTCTTCTTTGCCTATTAATATTGAACTATCAACTACTATAACAGATAAATTAAAAGCATTTCGATTTTCCGGAAACAAGGAAAAATCTTTCTATACCACACCAAACGAGGCACTAACCACTAATCTAAATTATTCCTAAAGAAACAATCAAAGATCTCGGGATCACATACTCAACGATCATTAAAAATTTCATAGGCAGACTACATATTCATAAATGCATGAAACTTTTACTCATTAGAATATCGAATACTGCTCAAACAGAAAGCAAAATATCCATACGCCTATTATAGTTAACACTTCAAGATGAACTTAAAACGCACTTAATATCTCGTTAAGAATTTTGAGAGAAATAAAACATTTAAACTGATCGAAAATTCCCCACTAACCTACTCCAATCACCAAGGTCTACGTTACAAAATTCCTTAATTTGGTAATCTTGAAAAACTTTTTAACAGATGTAAAAATTATATTTAAAAACTTGACCGGTCTATAAATAGCCTTGATTTCAATGAATTCAAAAAAGAAATGAAAAAAATATGTTGTAAAAAAATTTTAGTTTTAGTCATGAAGAACTATTTAATGTTCAGATAGGTAACTTATTTTGTAATGTTAGATAAATCATTATTCAAAACACTAGCGAAATTGAATATTTTATTCATCCAAGAATCAGAAATTTTCTGTGATCTGAACTCTGTTTGTAATAACTATCAAACCTATAATGTTTGAACCTTTTAAAATGATTTTTCTAACACCTTTGAAAGAAAATAAAAAGATAATACCTTTGTTTCAAGAGTCTACGTTTCGGTAAATCTGGTTTCAAATCTTCATTCAATGTTGAAAACTAATTCCAGTCTAGTAGTTCAAATGTATGTTTGCCAAAAAATCTAGGAATTACCCCGGTTTCATGCATAGAGTGTGTTCACAAGGGTAGGATGAAATTTAAAACTCTATTTTTCGTACTGATTTCTCCGATAGAACCATTAATTCCGTCACTAATTAATAATCAGGGATTGTTACGAGTTTAAATCTGGTTCTGTCACTGCGAGCCAAACTCAGATTTCAACCGGTAAAAGGTTCATGTCAGAGTTCTGAAAGGTACTCACTCTGCTAAGGATTTAAAAGTTACTGAAAAATTTTACAATTGAAATTGAAAATTTTTCTGGACAATGAGATCAAATGAACTCGCATAAAAATTATTTTTTATCTCTCCAGAGTTTGAGCCAGATAAAGAGAAAGAAAGAAGCCATTTTGAGTCATAAAACTGGAATAAATGACTGAAATAGCTCGAATTATATCTCCTCATAGAGATCATTTTATGTTTTAATTTAACGCTTTCGAAATTATTTTCTCAGAAAAATAATTCAAGGCTGACAAAAGTTTTCTTTCACTGTGGATTTCAGAAATTACTTTTGGTTGGATATTCAATAATCTTATTACTACCCAAAAATAGCCTTACATTTCAAGTTACTAAAGGTTTTTAGTCTAGAGAAAAAATTAACCAGGATTGTTGATTAATTTTATAAAAGTGAGTTTTTATTTGAAAATGTCCCCACCCCAGGATTTTTAATATTTAAAAGTCTATCTTGAATTTCATGGAAGGGTTTAGAATTTTTAAACTGACTTCAATTATAAGGAAGCCTTTTCGAGATTTGTTTCAACACAAAATTAATGGTTTTATCGGTAAATTTGGTAGGAATTTGATAGATCTCCTGTTAGTTCTGCCCATGACTGTCCTGAAACCTACAAAATTAACCCACTCCGAGACTAACTGCCTATTCAAATTTAGTAAGAAGAAAGCTATTAAATTGTCTAAGTATCATATCATCTACGTGCTTATATAAAATAGAATACAATCTTATCAAAAAATGGAGCTAAAATGTTAGAGTAAAGAGAAAACTATTCAAACCCTGAATACATTTTTAAAAATTTGGTCTAGTTAATTGACATTTAATTCACTCTGCGTAGTACAGTTAAAGTATAGTTTAGTGAAGTAATGAGAAGATATAGACGAAATATTTGAAGAAAATGTAATAGTAATTTCTTTATCTTGAGAGAAAGAATCAGGTCAAATAATGGTGAGAAGTTGAGTGCAAAAATTCCACAGAGAATTTTTTATTTTGAGTCCATCTATGAAATTGGACGTCAGCTTGAAACCTTGAGCTATTGATAAATATCTATTAAAGTAGGCCAAATTTTCAACTTTTCCCAGCCTTAATCTCATTTTGAAGATGATCGAAAACTGAGCATTTTTTTCTTTTAAAACCATACGTGGTCGAGTTTGTTCTGATATACAAAATCTCGATAAAAAATGAAAATTTTTGAACACGCCCCAAGATTTTTTCAATGAATTTTACTACGAAAAAGGACAAAATTAAGATTTTTCAATAGTTTTTGCAAAATTTTAAATAATAATAGGGCTTATAGAAAAAATTGAGTCTATTTTCAGATGTTGAAAGAAATTCCTTAAATTTTGATGATTTTAGGGAAAATGGGAAATTTGTATATCAAAACATGAAAATTTTTTATTCTAATTTCCTAAAATTTTGTACTACCCTAATATCTATCATGTATAAACTTATTCTTTCGAAAAATACTTTTAGTATATCCTAAGAACTAAAAAAGTGTAAAAAGATAGACTCACTCGGACTAGTCCAGTTCATGTTTATAGAAAAGTATTTAAATGAAACTCTGATAAAAATTTTCCACATTTTCAAAAAAATAATAAGCCAGTCTAGAGAGCAACTTCCATGAAAAAGTATACGAAGAGAGGTAAATAAAGAAATAAAGATCACCTAAGGTTTCATACTTTAGCTGGATGAAGGAAATTTTGACATTTTTCTCTAAACTCAAAGCGTCATGTTGATTTTCCTTGTGCCTGTTTTATCAAATTTCTATTTTTAACAAGGATTATTTTCCCAAAAAAAGTATAAAATTTGCATTCACCTTTTTCACAATTAACAATGTCTGTCTTTGCTTCTTCTTGCTTCTTTTGTAAGGGGAAATTTCTCTCTATCCAGTATTCAGTATACCTGGAGTTGAAAAAATTTAACAAAAAGCAATTTTCTATTGTAAAAAAGGTTACCCTAGATCTTTAAGAGATAGCTCATTTGAAAATACAATATTTCTCCAATCATTCAAATACAAATGGAGACAGAGTTGAAAGTGGAAAGTTGCAAAAACGCTTAAAGAGAACATCAACTAGAGATGAGATTTTAATCTAACAAATCTAGAGTAAATAAATAAACTTTTTTGCCCAATAAAAGAAAATACAGATGGTATCTCTTCTGAAAGAAAGAGAATAGAATAGTTTTTATCTGTGTCCTTACGAGAGATCAATCAGTGGTTTCTTCTCATTGAAGAACCCAGTTTTATTAACCACTGTACAGCATTTATGGCTGAAAACTTTTTGAAAGACTCTGAATAGAATTCTAGGAATACACCATGAAAAAATTTATAAGTTAAATGACAATTTGCAACGTATTTATTATCGGCCACTCTTTTTTGCTGGTTTTTACAAAAATCTCATTATTTCATTCCTAGTTTTTTGGATACCGATACTTTTACAGACAAATTTACAAAAAAATTCGAAAAAATAGTGTTTTTTGTGGGAAAATTGAATAAATTTTAAATTTTGATTTGCAAACGTTTGTTGATTTCAAGGTGAGAGAGAGATCAAACGTATTTTTTCAGGATCATCATTACACAAGGTGACCAAAAATGGTCGTTGGTGTTTTAGGAAACACTCCACAATTCTGCAAAAGTCTAGTTCAAATTTTCAGACCATTTTTACTGCTTGAGATTAATAAATTTGGGATTATACGAGACCCCATTCAAATTGACGGCTCTTTCAAAAATCCAATATAGATAATTAGTTTCTCTGACTATTAGTGATCCTGAAAAATGATGTTTGATCACACCTTGGAACCAACAAAAACATTTAATCAAAGATTAGACAAAGTTGGAAACCCGATATTTAAAATGTTTTGAAATATTTTTCCTAAAAATTTTCGAATTTTTACTATACCTTTTTCAGGTCTAGTTCCTAGAATGAAGAAGTCAATTTTGTATTTTTTCATTTTGTATTTGTAAAACTCCATTGTCTATTTAGTATGTAATTAAGGCTGGAAAAAAAACAAAATTGAATTAACATGAATACTTCACACTGTAGATTGATTGGGTTTTTTTTCAATTGTGCACTCGAAAGAGTAATTATAATGACTGTGGAATTTTTTTTAGATCTTTACAATTTTCAATTTCGTATTTTTTCAATTCTCTTTCATAAATATGAATAGTCAATTTCGTTCAGTTTACGTGCAAAGTTAAATAGAAATAATAATTACAGAAAATATTTATTTTATCAAAAATTATTATCATTAATTAATTATAACTATTCAGTTAAATCTTCCAAATTCATAGCAGGAATATAAATTTTTCGATATAAAAAGTTGCCGAAAAAATTTTATCTGTTGTTATTGATGCTTTTGCATTCTCAGCAATAAGTTCTAACCTTCTTAGCCTAACTTCTTGAATGGTAGGATTGCCGTTATCGCGTTGGTAAGCCAATATTTCCGATCTCTGAGCTGCTAGCAATCTTTTGACTTCAGAATTATTTCAATAAAAAAGAATATGGAACTAAACGCTGAATTCTCACATCTTCAAAATTTATTTCATTTTCAATTGCACTGTGGGCTGGTGCATTATATTATATTGCGAAATTCTGAAAGCAGATCTGAAATCAGCACAAAATTTTTTTCCAGAAAAGTTCAACCTGATCAAGATTTATTTTTCCAAATCACTACCCGTGTTATCAATGATAATTGTCATAGGTGATTTTATATTCCTGCTATGAATTTGGAAGATTTAACTGAATAGTTATAATTAATTAATGATAATAATTTTTGATAAAATAAATATTTTCTGTAATTATTATTTCTATTTAACTTTGCACGTAAACTGAACGAAATTGACTATTCATATTTATGAAAGAGAATTGAAAAAATACGAAATTGAAAATTGTAAAGATCTAAAAAAAATTCCACAGTCATTATAATTACTCTTTCGAGTGCACAATTGAAAAAAAAACCCAATCAATCTACAGTGTGAAGTATTCATGTTAATTCAATTTTGTTTTTTTTCCAGCCTTAATTACATACTAAATAGACAATGGAGTTTTACAAATACAAAATGAAAAAATACAAAATTGACTTCTTCATTCTAGGAACTAGACCTGAAAAAGGTATAGTCCCATCCTTTGAAGAAGATGCTTGAATATCTCAGTACCGATATTCTTTTTAAGGATGCATCTTAATGAAGATTTCAGGCTCCTATAGGGATTAAAACCATCTCCTATCGATCTATTATTCTATGCCTACTAAGATTTATATGTTATCTTTATAAACATTAAATAATTATTCTTATAATATTATAGCGTTTTTAATTTCTTTTTTGAATTCTATTATAAAAACAACATGTTAAGCTTGTAGGAATAACAGATTTCTTTGACTGTAACAACTAAATATAATGAAGATAAGAAATAACTATTTTACAAGAAACTCAATTTTTTCTTCGGACAGCCACGGATAATTTTATTATTTTGAATTATATAATGAACATAATTTGTGGAATAATCATAATGTAAAAATTACAGTGTTTTTACTATATCCATTTGAATCTAACTTGATGGAACTTCTCACACCTAGATGTTAAAATCCGGATAAGCAACTGTCAATTCCATAAGAGAGTCAAATAATATTCAATTCACGATGGCACACGAAGATGAGAATTTACTTTTTTACTAAAAGACTCAATATTTATCTTCGGAGAGTCAGGAAAAAAACTATTTTTCGAATTTCATAACGAAATAAGTTAGGGAAATTTTAAAAATTTTCCGAAATATTCAATCTGACCAAAATTAGGCCGTTTTTTGAATTTAGAAAATCCACCAAATTTCCACTATTTCAACTTTCGAACCCAAAATATTAGACAAGGAATTCAAATTCGGTTGCAAAAATTCATAGAAACCCGTGGAAAAGTCGAAAAATTTTGATATATTGGTTATTACGAATGGGAGTTATCCAAAATTTAAAAGTGTTACTTTTTCTTGAAAAAGGTAGATTCCTTTCTATCTCCACGGCCCATTTAGAATTCTTTGTCTAATGATGATCTCGAATATCAGCATTCAATTGATTCAATCTTTGAAATCGATAAAAAAATTTGAGCTCAAAAGTTGAAAAAGTGGAAATTTGGGCCATTTTAAAGATTCAAAAAACGGTCTAATTTTGGTCAGATTGAATTTTTTCAGAAAATTTTTTAAATTTCCCTAACTTATTGGCGTATTTCGTTATGGAATTCGATAAATAGTTTTTTTCCCGACTCTCCAAAGAAAAATATTGAGTTTTTTGTGAAAAGTTAATTCTCATCTTCATGTCAACTAGCTTTAGAAGCGTTTCCGTCCTAAGGACTCGTCAGAACACTGTATCGATTTCGAAGATTTGAAATAATTCGATGAGTGGAAATTTGGTGCATTTTCGAAATTCAAAAAACGGCCTAATTTTGGTCAGATTTAATTTTTTTCTCTTAAAAACCCATTGGTTGTTTTTCATATTTAGGTTCCGGAGAAAAAAATAGATTGTTTTTCAAATATTAGTAAATTTCAGGTAGTAATTTTATCTGCTAATAGATGTTATAGAATAATTGAGGAATTAATTTTATTAAGTGGTTCTGTTGAAGAGGAAAAAAATCTATTTCATAAATCATTCTGAGAAGGAAAGAAAGTCTGAGCTTGATCATCACAATATTTTATAATCTCTCATGCGTGTCGAGAAGCTATCTCATCCTTCCTCGCACAAACACTGGGGATTTATTTATTTAGTTTTTTTTATATTTTTTGTCAATGAGTTTAGCAATTCTTTTAATTCAATTTAAAAGAGGGAATATCTCTCCTCCCACACACAGATACTTTCAGCCCATTCTCTTCAATAATAATTCAAGTTTTGAGAAGAGTTTCATTCTTATTGACTTGTGAAGAAAAAATGTGTTGACAATGTGTAAAGTTTCTCTGAGAGGAATTATAATTCAAATTTATAGTACAACTACTGCTCAATCTTAGTCAAGTAATAAAAAAGAAGGCTTTCTCATAGGCTAACTAAAGACCTGTCCATTTCTTATATCATCATCATTTAATACTTTTTCTTACTAAATCCTTTCTAGGACTCTTGTAAGAATATAAATAATTAATTTAAATAGACACCAGCCTATAGTTCCAATTCACCAAATGTGGAATAGTATGAAGTAGTTTTGTCCATTCTCAAGGTTTCCTCCTTGCATTCCACACTGTTCATACTAGGGATATTTTTGAATAGTTGATAAATGTTTTGCAGGACTTTTGATGGTAAATAACACTTGTGGATTTTGAGAAAGCCCTAGAGATTTATCGAATAGATTGAATGATTTTCAAAATCAAAAACAGTTATTTTACTTGTAAGTTATTATTATTCAGGCAAACCATGAAGATTTGAAGTTGGGAATCTATGATTTTTACAGAAATCTCGATGTTTTCATCAAGAATACGAATTTTTTAAAGATTTTTTGGAATCCTACTCATGTTGCTCACTTTTATTATAATTATTTTTCATAAAAATAATTTTCTTCAGGATTTTTTTCTTCAACTGGTAAAAGTGGACAACACGATTACGATTCCAAAAAATCTTGATGAAAACATCGAGATTTCTGTAAAAATCATAGATTCCCAACTTCATATCAACTTTAGTGTCCTGAATCAATTGAATATACCATAGATTCTTGTATTTAATTAAATGATTAATTTTCCAATAACAGATTACCCGATTTCTCATCTTCTCTCGAGAAATGAAAGGCGATTGTTTTATGTTTATTATTTCCAAGATTAATATTAATCAAAAATCAAGTTGAAAGTGTATTCTGAGAACTCGTAATATACTTTCAATCTTTTGAATTTGGATAAGTACACTTGCTACTGTTAGGTAACTCTGAGTATATATTTTCATCTACGTGTGATCAAAATATGAAATTTTTTACTTTCTCATTAAGTAGAATAAAAATATACCAATTGCAGTCTCATCTACACTGTAAGAATAATTACAATATTATTTTTAACACATTTATAGACTCAAAGTGAAAAAGAAAAATTTTATCAAATTTCTCTTCACACCAATTTCTCTTCATAATACAATTATGAATATTTTTCTCAATCTAACAGAGTACCTGTGTGGTTGAATGTGAAAATTCGATCAACTACAATCAAGAAAAATTTGCTTTCTTATATAAAATAGTTCTTAAGCGCAGAAATATCTTTTTCGGGCAAACTGATATTAGAACTCATGATTTATGATATCGGTAGCTCAGGTCAAAAACAATTCCACCTATCATATGTACAAATAAGATATGCCATATTATATTTTGAGGTTGCTGACTGAAAGTCATGCTAGGATTAAGAAGTTTTTTATGTCGACCAATATTATATTTTGATAGCAGAAAAGGCATTTTTGTAAATATCTGTATTTTAAAAATTTCTAGACTATAGAATTAGACCCATTTTTGAATTTCGAAAATACATCAAATTTCTATTTTTTGAACTTTTGACCATACATCTTAAGAGGAACTCACTGGTTTGAAAATAATGGCATATTTCAAATCTCGAAATTCTGAAATTCGTAATTTTCAAAAAGCTTTTTATTGTTTTGAGAAAGTAATCAAAAGATTATGTGATATTGTTGAGACCTGCGTAATAAGTGAGAATTTCCGACTTTAAATAATCGCCAATTAAATTGTTTTGAGATCTTTTCAAATGTGAAATTGATTTTAGACTAATCTTTCGGATGATAGAAGTTTTACTTATTAGCTCTAGAAATTATTCTGTTCAAATTAAATCGAGGGAATGCTTGAAAAATTGTTATAAAGCAAAGTTACACGCGAATTTTCTGAATTACTCTTACAGAATATCATCTACTCTGCTCATTCCAAATTTCTTTCGAAAGAATCCAGGGAAGCAGTAAAATTGTTTTGTAGAAAAGGCAAATAACATTCTTGATTATAATAGAGTCAGACCAGATAAATAATAACAAGAATGTTTCAAAATTAAAAAAATTTCAAAACTTGTTTAAATCAATTCAGATGTTTATTTTCTCTTTTATTAACAAAACCAGATGTTTGCTAATGAATACTGTATTATTAATTCTGATTTCTGAAAGTAGTAATGAACGTAATGTGGTTTGTAGATTCTGAATAAAAAAAGTTTTTAAATTTTTGATGTGTGAAAAAGGTTTCTGCCTCAATTTATTAGGATCACTTGAGTACAGCTCAATTTTTAGAAGCTAGAATTCTGGGACAGATTATAGGAATAAACAGAGGATTTTATCAATGTTAAAATCCATTCTCAGAAGAAATCTGAGAACAAAGGTAGAAATTCTCAAAAAAATTCATCGGAACTTGTGAAGTAATTTAGTTGAGGTAGATACTCTATGGACTAGGCCATTTTTATTAAACTCATTTTCAAACTTGAATATATTAAAGAGTTGAGCAGTTCTCTAAGAGCCTCTAATGGACCAGAAAGCATGACTATAGTATTTTTCTCTCAGATTATTATTTTGTAGATTGAATAACATAAAATAGCATTAATGACAAGGTGGTTGAAATAATTATAAGTGACCTACTCTCATTTGTAGTTCAATTTTGATATAAAGTCCAGAAAGTGTGAAAGAACATGAAAAGTTAACATGAACTAACAAACAAGAAAAAATCTCTTTTACTGATTACATAATTATACCTACATTTTCATGGAACAATTTAAAGTTCAACTGAAATTAACTTGGTTTAAAAAGCTTAATTACTCTGGAAGGAAAAGATTTCACGTAGAATCTCAATATTTTCATCAGTTTTTTAAACATATTTAACCTGAACTCTAATAGTTATTTAAACCAAAAATTTTAGCTACAAAATTAGGCTCATTAAAAAGAGTTTTGAAAATACTTTTTTAGTTTTCTCAAAAGCCATCGTTATACTCTGGAATTATCGTGAAAAATTCTAAAGGCGTTTCTAAGCTAGTAATGCCAAAATAAAGCCCATATTCTGATTCAACATTCCTTTAATATTATTAAAAATTGTATGAATTTCTTACGATTCGTGGAGTGACCTAACCTACTATACAAAGTAGGGATAGATTTTGAACCTTGGCCTTTGGATGATTTTATATGATACAATTTCTAAATTCTATGTTTTGAGGTGGATCAATTCTAATCAAAGAATATCAAAGTTGTCTTGTAAGGGTCAGATTATCTTTTGTTGTTGAAGGCTCAAAAATGAAACTTTTACTTCCTTTGCGTCACAATCTGGAGAAAGAATCTTTTTCGCAAATTAAAATTTAAAATACACGAAATCGTTGAGTAATAGTTAGTTAAAAAATTAGTTTGATCATTCTTTTATTTAATAAACGATTGAAAAATGTATAGAAAAACATAGCAGGACTTATTGACGAAATTGTTTGCTCTAATGCAAAATGTTCACACCAATCAAACATTGGGTTTAGACATTATGCTCTATGCACCATTTCTCAAGGAATTGGATAAAGTTAAAAATCGGAAATTAAAGAATCTACCTCTAATATATATTTTCCAGTTATTCTGGGAACTTATGTGAGCTTGCAGACTCTCTAGTAAACCAAGGAATCTGCAGAATCCCTGGGCATTAATCAATGAATCTGAAGACTCTTAGGGATTCTGAAAAATAATGATAATTATTCATTTGAAATCTTAAAATTTCAGATTTGAATTCATAGACACCCCTATTTTTAAAATTTGCATTAATTAGTCACACTGCTGTCACATCATATGAAGCACTGGCTAGAGTCTATATTTGTACTAAATAAAGTAAGCCTAATAATAAACAACAGTAATAAAATCACTCAGAAAATTTCTTTTTAACTTTACTTATCTTTCAATTCTGAGAATAATTGTGCATTTGGTTAAGCCCTTACAGTTTATTTTATCCAATGAAAATTTAGAACTCAATGTCGAGAATTTTCTCTATGCAGTGGTTAAAATCATTAAAAAACGATAGAAATAAGATCTCTGTAAAAAAAATTAAGTAATTAGTAATCACTAATTACACAAAATATTTTCCTGC
This sequence comes from Gyrodactylus bullatarudis, assembly GCA_012064415.1. Lineage (NCBI taxonomy): Eukaryota > Metazoa > Platyhelminthes > Monogenea > Gyrodactylidea > Gyrodactylidae > Gyrodactylus > Gyrodactylus bullatarudis. Next base: position 232,020 of record SSNU01000135.1, on the reverse strand, counting down.
AAAGTTAAAAATTAATAATGATTAGTAGGGCCTCAAAAATGCATATAAAGCATATTTTAGATTCGAGGTATACTTTTTAATCTAAACACTGTGATATTTAAAACTGCTGTGGGGGTAAGTGTTAAGAAGTTGTTAGTGCAAATATAGTGACCGAAGTAGTATGTTTCTCACTCTTTATTTCTTGTCTAATTACCTTAATAATCAACTTTATGCAACCAGAGATATATGAAAAGATTTGTTAATGTCCAATGAATACTACTATGAAAAAATTAATTCGAAATTTTTTACCAATTTAAAAAAAATACAAATTTACTATTATGTCATATGAATGAAAACGAAGTAATACCCTTCTCACCATTTTATTGCATGTTTTTTTTTCTTTTCTACAAAAGTATCTATGCATTTTTGACGTATTGAGATCAATTAAGGTATTTTGTCATCATTTATGGAAAATTTCCAAATTTTCGCTTTTGTCTCTTTCTACCTATACGTACATAAATCTTTTTTATGAAATTTCTGCCTGAAGGCACCTCAAGTATTTTCGATTTGGTTTGAATTAAAATTTTATTAACGGTAAGATCATTCCTTAAATCTAATAGTTCTAAAACCATTATACTGTTGAGATTGAACTGATTCAAGGGGAATTATTTTATTATATCTTTTATTTGAATTTACCACTTTTAATGGTCATAAAGAACTTTCAAGCAGATTTTGATAATTAATTGAGTTCATTTTTGTTCTGAGAAACTGAAGCGAGATAACTTAGCTTATTTTTTATGGCTCTCCCTAGTAAAAATGATCTACCACTAATATTTTTATCATTTCTCTTAAGGTTGGGCTATTTTTTGATTCCTTGTTATAAAATGAGGCTATTCAAACTATTCAGATCAATTTTTATCTTATTTGAAAAAAATTGCCAACTTCCAATCCTCGTATTCGAGTATTTTCTTTTATAGTCAGTCCATACGATCAAAAGTACCATTGATTATCCAGGAAACAGATCCTTAGGACCTTCCTTCAGCATAGATTGAAATTTTTCTTTAATATCTTTTGAACAACCCAATCTGATGCATTCAATTCCATTAAATTTTTAATCTAGACAACGATTTTTCCAGATTTACAGCCACGTATTTCATCCTCAATAGTAATGATTTGTCAATTTTTCAATTGAAACTAGTATTTTTCCAGTATCTATTATACGCCTACTTATTTAGAATAATGATAACTATCGGGCATAAAAATTTTATTATCTGGACAATCATCCTAATGTTCATATCAGGGTTTTAAAGTGCCTATTTTTCTGAATTTTAGTGGTTTTAATTTCTTGAAAATAGTGAGTTTATTTGCTATAAAAATGGATTAAATGTAAATTAGGGATATAAATGTATTGCTAGAAGATTTTGAGGCTGAAAATTGTTTAATAGAAAAAATAATTGCAATAAAAAACATGCAATAAAATGGTGAGAAGGGTATTACTTCGTTTTCATTCATATGACATAATAGTAAATTTGTATTTTTTTAAAAATTGGTAAAAAATTTCGAATTAATTTTTTCATAGTAGTATTCATTGGACATTAACAAATCTTTTCATATTAGACGATAAATAAAGAGTGAGAAACATATTACTTCGGTCACAATATTTGTCAAATGTTTTGTTTGGCGTCATATATTAAAAGAGCATATTTAATAGGGCATAAAATTTTGAAAATTATAGATATTTCGATTAAATATTTTATTCGAAGAAAATTCATTTTTTGAAAATAACTAACAAGTGATATATTAGTTACTAGAAAATTCGATAGTGAAAATCGTTCTCTCAAAAATAGCTTACAAGTAGTATCAGTTTTTATAAAGAAAATCGATAGAGCATATAAATGAATTTTTAGGTCATATTTCTTGAGGCCATAATGATTAGTTTTCAGAATCTCTGAAAGTCTGCAGACTCACAAAACTTTTCAGAATAAGTTTGTAAAGTAAATGTTTCAGTCATGATATAGAAAACTTTCTCATTGATTAAAATTAAATACAATGTACATTATAAATACAACGTTATAATAATAATTACCGAGTGTATTTGTCTAGAAAATAAAAAGGTTTGCCTCGCCTCTATCCCAATCTACCTTTATCATTCTTCCATAATCAACCCATCCACCCGGATTACTCTCCTACCTGAAGAATAGGAAGCAGTAGTCGTATAACAATGTTTGTGTGTCTAAAATTTCAGGCATATTTTTGAAAATAATCTCCACGTAGAAAAGTAGGGAATGAGAGACGTAGAGGAAAAATTCTTGACCTAATTTCAAAGAATGATGGAACATTTTTTAAATCAGTTTTATCTCTTGTACAGACTATGGTGTATTATTATAATACCCTCATACTAGAGATGAAATTACATCTTGATTCACCCGATTAATTTATACTATTTTTAACTTTATCTTCCAAGTTTTCCATCTATTCCACGTCTATACTCTCTAAACCAAATTATAAAATTTAGATTCAGAGATTGTCTTGAACGTTAAAAAAGAAATGGTTTTCACCATGAAATCAACAATAAAAATTTCAGAAATAAGCCGGTAAAATGTTAGAATAAAAAGAAGATTTGAGAAAAAGTTGAATCTGAAAAATAATTTTTGCTCAAACGTTGGAAATTCAAAAAATGGTCGATTTTTTTTCATTTTAAATCAATGACCAATTGTGAAAAATATTGAGTTTCTCGTGGAAAAACCAACTAACTGTTTAATAACAGTGTTTATGTTACCGTTAATCTTGTTACTCTTGATAGTCTTAAGACTATCAGGTAGATCACTAACTAGTTATTCCTGAAACTCGGTAACAAATTTAACGAACTATTGAGTTAAAATCCTTACGTAAAATTAATATTGTTGGCTGAATTTCAACACTTGATAGGTCTTATTCTCTGGAATGCATGAGTTTCGCAGTGCACTGTATACTATACAGTGTAAAGGAAGTCTCAATTTCAGACCCTACACAATTGGATTTTTTGATAAAAAATCTTCATAGCCTTAACAAAGGGTTATTTAATTCAAATTTATTTCAGTCAGCCAATCTTATTACCGAGGAGATCAAGATCAGCAAACTATATTTTATAGCTGAATTTCTTGTTAATCTTGAAACCTAGTAACAAGTTTAACAAGCCATTCCGTTAGTCTTAGAACTACCTGATAGTCTTAATGATATATGTAAAACGATTCTAAATGAGATTCTAATGGGAATTCCATTTAATAAGGATTATTTTGATCCCATCTAAGAAAGTCGATTTTCTATTGAATTTAACATATACTAATAAGTAGATGAAAACCTTTTTTTACTAATATTAGTTCTTTTATATAAGTTTAGATACTTCTTTGAGACTTTTTATTATTTTGAGATCTTTTTAGGGTAAATTATGAAATAAATTATGTGATAAATTATGATATTGTTTGGACCTGCATAAAAACTGAGAGTTCCGACTTTGAATAATCGCCTCATTTAGGGAGAATCTCATGAAAGGGTTGAATGAATGCACTACCTCTTAGTTACTATTTATTTTTCAAATATCCAATGTATTTTATAACTATCTTCCTTTGATTTGGAACTCATCTTAATCATACCCTAACAACGCCCGCCTGTACATACAGAGGGTGATATGTCGATAAAATTATGTTCTACCACAAAGTTTCTTGCTATCTCTTCTGAGTTACATAACCCGAAAATATCATTCTCCGATAAATTCAGGACATCAATTAATGACGAAAAACTTTTCCTATGAATCTTTCATTAAAACTTAATGGAATTTGATTCGTTGAAAAACTTCTCAAGCCTGGTTTATTTATATTTTGATTTTGAGCTCTATCAAGTCTTTTTAGAAATTAATCCAGCCTTAGTTAAAATATACGAAAAACATTTAAGAATTGAATATTAAATCAGAGGCAGTACAGGGATTTAAAAAGTGAAATTATATGTTGACTCATTGCATTTTGTTGAAAATCTTTACAAATAGCATTAACCAATCAAATCATAGATATTTCTATATTTAAACCTCAATCGCTATAAAATTATATAAAACACAATATTCACTTGGATATTAGGAACAAATTCCTGGTAGCGAATATTTGCTGTTATTTTTGACATTCATACCTTGAAGAATTTTACTGTCTTTACAAAATACAAATTCAAATTTTTTATTGATTTCGGAGGATTACAGCAATTAAATACTTCTTATTCTTGGAATCAGAAAAGAAAATTTCAATTTAATAAGTAAAATATAAAAAATTAAGATTACTATTCAAAGGAATCTAAAACTCACAAAAATTTCCAATTATTTGCAATAATTTAAAATGATCCAGCTCATCTTCTTGTATATTAAAATAACCATTATTTACATGAGTCATGTCTGACCAACGCTCATCTTTACTCAGGCACGAGTATTAACACTTGTTATTAATTACAAACGTGGTCTATTTTTAAGTTTTACTTCTGATTGGCTCATTTTAATACCCATGCCATATTCATTTATTTCATAATTCATGTCGTTAGTTTATGCATCAATGATGATTGGTATCACGAAGACCAATTATCATCCTGAGAGATTTCCACCATTAAAGGCCAAATGTAGTTTAAATTTTGACTAGTTTAATAACCGGAAATAACTCATGTTTTAACCATTGACAGTGTCTGGAACATACAAGACAAAATGACTCAGATTATTTTTAACTTTTTTGAGGGAAGTCATTTATTATGACAATTAAATTATATAAAGTTTTATTACACAAGAAATAATAAACGGAGTGAAGGAGGTTTTGGCAATACTTTACGCGTAAGAACATAAAAATTTCTACAATTTCTAATCATAGTTTTGCTTATAAAAATAACCTCAGAATTTAAAATTACTAGCGAGACCAAAATTTTTTGAGGGACTTGTAGCAATTCTATATTTTTCATATTTATTTATAAAAGAATTTATATTCTTCAGAATAAATTTCCTGCCAACGTTGCTATGACTAAAGAAGTTATTCATGTTTCTTCTTATGAATTAAAATTCCTTCACTAAAATACAATAGAATGCCAGAGAATAAATGTGGAGGGTGGAGAGAATAGTAGCACTGAAGAAATATTAGGTAAACGAGTTCATTTGAGCTCTATAATTTCAGAGTGTTTTCTTCTACTCAAAATCAATACTTACTATACTAATACTCAATAAAATTTATGGGTAAGCATTTGAGATCTAATATAGTATTTTTGGGGGGAAGAATCTTGTGTACTTTCAACTAATATGCACACTTTATATATTAAGGGCATATTAAGTTGTAAAGCACAATAGTTTATTTGAGGGTAAAAATTTCATGACTTTATCATGGTCGAATTTGTCTGATTTTCTTTTCTAAACTTTCTTCTCAACCAGTTTAGATCTTTAGACTCTAAAGTCAATACTTTTTCTTCTTTACTCTAACTTAGAGTCGGTTCCAAAACTGAGTGAACACTTGATTCCTGGGCGAGTAGGGCAAAATATACAATCAAATATTTTTATCTCAAAAAAACAAATATCAAATCTTTTTTATCGTAGATTTCATTGATACGGTCTAAATTTTATTCTACTCACACGTATTATTTTAAAAACATTGATTTTTAGAGTTATACTCAGGGTTCTTCAAGTAGTTCAGATTTGAATCCATCTGAAAAAAATCCGAAAATAAAATTATTAAAAAATTCTTATTACACCTAGAATATGGGAATTTATGAGTTTTACAAAATTTTAATCAAGATCTTTTGAAATCTGAACCACGAAGCCCACTTGCCCCTGTAAGAAGAAAAAATTTTTTTGAAAAAGCCAATTTTTAAAGAAATTATCGCATATTTCCAATCTCAAAGTAGCGCCAAACTCCCATTTTTTTGAACTTAGAGTTGAATATTTTTGTTGATTTCCAATGGAGTGGGGTATCGAAAGACAAGAAAACCGATTAACAACATTAAACTTTTGATAAGTTCGTCATTTTTCAGGGATCATCAAAGATCATCGATTTTCAAATAGGAAAAATGATCAAAGAATCGCAATTCAATTTTCAAACGATCACGGGGTGATTCTAACAATCATATTTGATATCTATGACTTATTGGAATCCTAAAAAACAAGTTTTATTCGCTTGCTACCTGACTATGTTGTCTTTTGGCTTGTATTAGTCTGTAGAAAAAGAAAGGGGATAGAAAGGTGTAGTAATTCTTAAAAAGTAAGGATTTAAGAAGTTATAGTGATTGCTACAGTAATCAGAATAATTAGAGTAATAAATCTGATAATATGTAATTCATCACTAAAAAATTAAGATTAGAATAAAAGAATTTTTATTGACCCATATCATAAATTCGTTAAAACCGATATCCTTGAAAACCATTCCTTCAGAGTATTTGCTTATTGAATATATTAAATATAATGGGAAATGCTTTGTTAATCATCAAATTCAAACTCATACCTCATGTATAAAGAAAGATACTTTCATCGTCAAGAGAGGCTGGTAAAGGGAATACTGCATAAACATATCAATGTGTATAGATACATTTTAATTACCTTGATAGTAGCAGTCTGTCTTCAGACCCAAGTGAGAATCACACAGACGAGAGATATCTATACTGTTAATATATACACGAATGAAGACACGGAGGTCAAATGTAAAGATTACGATTGGAGAAGCATCAAACTAGTCTCTTTGGAATTTCCCTTTTTTTCCAAACAAAGAGTGGTTGTCTTGAAAGTAAATATTTTACTGTAGCTAGTCATAGAAGAAATAATTAATATGTTCTCTTGTTGAATCTAACTATAGTATATAAAAATTTTTCTTTAGAGTTATCCTATAGACGATGGAGTTTTATTCAAAATTTGACATTGGAAATTGAGCAAACATTGGTGAGTGTGGGAAGGTTTTTTGTGAAAGTATTCAAAGGATGGGAAAAGTAACTGTTGATGAGAATTAATTTTTCACACTTCCCCTTATATTATAATACCTTAATTATGGTACAACAAGAAACAAAGGTCGAAAAATATCAAGATTAGTTTTAATCTTTTTGAGCTCTAATTTATTGAAATGCATCGGAAGTTTACTCCGAGTAGTCAAGAAAATAAACATCTTTTAAATCCCTTTATAGTAGTATTTTAGGAAATCTAAAGCATCTGAAATTTTCATTTATAAGCCAAAATTATTATCTTGATTCTAAATAGATAATAATAAAAAAATTAATTTTTACAACACTCTTATGATTCGAAACCAAGGATTTTCAATTCTATACTCTTCAAGCCTCGTCATTGAAAGTATTTTAGTCTTAGTGGCAGGATTTTTCATTTTCATTGCGGTCTGTCGAATTCATGTATAAAAGTACATGAAATTTTACACAAATAACGATATTTTGTTGATTTTTCAAAAAGACAGTTCGAGAGGCTAGCTGAGATATAAGGGGTGGGATGAATCATAGACTTGGCATTATCCCTTGTTGTTAGGTAGAGTTAAGCCAAAACTCAAAATGGCCCAGGAGAATTCTATTCTTGTCAATTTATTTGTGAGCTATCTTGAAGAACTAGGCCCTTGTTTCTCTAACCTGGATTTTGAAATTGAAAAGTTACTAATCAGAAAAAAGTAATTTCGTGGTGGTCACTAATAAAGAGAATTTATAGAAAAGGTTTTAGTCTAAAACTTTTAGACAGGATTTAATGTTGAAAAAAGTTTTTATCATTTTTTAAATTACATCCTAGAACCAGAAGACGAATTAGTCAGTTAAAAAACTTGTCTTATTTTACTAATTTATGCTCTAAAACAAATTCTATAAAAAAGAGCAAGTAAAATTATAACGAATTCCATTTTTGTTGAGTAGATAAAACTATTGTACTTTACTTGATTTCCCAGAAAGTATCCATAAATTTATTTGGACACACTATCAAATCTTTGGGTATAAACTCATAAATTTCATTCAACTTTTCAAGAACAGATATTTCAACCAGATTATCAACTAATCTTCTATGATAATATCATGATGAGACTTTCTCTTTTTTTCCATTATTTAATCAGATTGCTATATCTGAGCAAATTGAGTTGGCTTACACTATGTGTGTGTATGCTTCTTTTTTGTCTGAATTTAGATTTTACCTTGAAACTTACATGACATTTACAGACTCCAGCATAACAAAGATAGATTAAGAAACTGGACTTTAGCATTTTATTATTATGTTAAATGAGAGAAACGAAGATTCTTTATAGTAGTGCGTATGATCACAAAATAAAAATGTCTAAACTTGATTTTGATCTGACTTTATTCATAAGCACAGTTTTGGGTTTGCTCTTCAGCCTGATTTTCGCGTACCACTAATGCAACTCATTTTTACATACAATGTATATAAAAAATGTATATTATACTTCAAAGCCTCAGGAAATAATTGCGTTAAAATAAGTGTGTAGATTTATAATCAGGGTATTCTTAGAACAAATGATGACAAAAGATAGAATGCCAGTCATGAAAAAAAATCTCTGGGACTTTAAAGATTAAAAACGGGCCCTTGTGTCTTCTTATCAAGAGTATTGGCTCAACTCTGTGCTATCAGGGAGTGGATCAGCTAAAATATTAATGAGTAATCCACACAACCTAAGAGATTTAAACAAATGTGTCATCCTAATGAGACATATCTTAACAATTTCGTAGCATTTAGGTATTAATCATGAAAAAAATCTTTATTGGGAATAGTTTTATTTAAAGGCGTAAACTATTAGAGACCATTTTATCAGACAGAGGATCGAATATTTTTTAAAATAAATTTTCTTTTTAATCTGTAATGGATCATGTAAAAGGTCATATTAAATCTACTGATATTTTATTTTATCTGCGAAAAAAACAGTTTTCTTGGCGTTAATATCATTCTAATGGTCCTTTTTATGAAAATGTTAATAAAATATCATTTTCAAAATTACAGGCAGGTATTGCAAACAATAGATTCCGGAAGAGTAACTTGAAAGAAACGTGAATATAAGAGGAATATATCTAAAAATGGTGTGAGACCAAAATTCCAATTATGAGTTTTGATCAAACCTGTTGGAGGCCTGCCTACTTCACTATTCCAGCGATTAGCTTGCTAGTTTATTTTAATCTTTAGATCATAGAGAGAAACATGAAGTGCAATTTCTGTTCTTTACACTGTCAACTAACAGAGATTTATTCATTTTACTAAAGTAATGTTTGAAATAAAATCTTTCTTAAAATTCAAACAAATAACTCAACCTCTCAATGGGGTGAATCAAATACTGTTGCTTTTATTTATTCTTAATAATAATACAGTTTACTATTTAAAACATAACTTTGGGCACATAAAAAGTATTAATACCATAGAAATAATAAATACTATCATAGAAATAAGATAGGTGTAAAATCATTCCGAAATACAAGATTAGGCGTCAACCTTTTTCGCTTTGAAACTAGCTGATCCGAACCCGCTACGCAGTGTTTCTTAAAATTCGATAAAGCTTTTTTTTGTATCAAGACTAAGAAAATGCAGTTTAGATTGGACCAATAAGAAGCAAGCTTACGTGTTAAAAATGAAGCCATCTGATTGGTCAGCCCCTTTATCGGTTCTGATCGAGATTACGGCCCAACTAAGTCCAAATCTAGAAATTTTTTTCGCTACGAACATGGTCCGTGGGATAATCAATAACTGGTTAAAATTGGTAGGGTATTTTAGACGTCCATAGGCTCACAAAATCAACTTTTATTTTTTAATAATATAGATAAATTATTTCGAATAATACATTGAAATACTAAAACTAGTTGACATGAAGATGAGAATTTAACATTTTTCAACTAACTTTACATTCTAGAAATGCAAAAGAAAAGTGAACAAAATCTAGTATTAATAAAAAGTTGAATAATATTGATTGAAGTGATAAATTTTCTAGATTTAGAACAAGGATCTTTCATTAAGTTTATGAACCCTTTCTTAAGTCTCAAGTGAAACTGATGAAATTCAAAGTGGTACACGCCTAAATCAATCCCCGAAACTTTCTTGTGATCTTGAAGAAACTTTACTGAAATTTTCGTATATTCTATAGATTGAAATAAATGAAAATACAGTAGGGCAATACAAATTTTTATTCACAACGAACAATTTTCCACGCCTTGATCAAAAATTGATGTTTTAACGATGAAAAACACATTTTTGAAAATTTTTCATGTTTTGATATACAAAATGTTATGGTTTTATAAGAGAAAAAAAGGTTAGTTTTCGATCATCTTCAAAATGAGATCAAGGCTGGGAAAAGCTGAAAATTTGGCCAATAGAACTAATAGATAGTCTTTTAACTATCAAGTTTATTGAAGAAATCACATTCTTGAAAAGGTATATAGTCTAGCATTAGATTCAGAAAATAGTAAGCCTATTCCTATGCAAATAAACAATCGTTATTTTATATATAGAGTGAGGTCAAAGAGGCATTTATTTTGAGAGGGGTGTGTGTGTCCAAGCGAATTCACACACACATTTAAAAGCACCGCAAAAGTAGTATAGTAAAAAGGAAAGAGTGATTTATCCCATACAATTTTGAAGCAATTATAACCCACACAAACACACGTCAATATATACATATATTTAGGGAATGATATCAAAACACACCCTTTTCTCCCACCAAAATTCAGGGAACCAGAGAAAATATTGAAGAAAACCAAACCACCAAATAAACTTGGTAGAGAGAAGAGAGTTTTAAAGACAATGGAAAAATTATAATGTCTCACATATAATATATTCATATATATTCGTATGTATTTTGGATGCTAACATATATTATGTGGATTGTTACGTACTCTAAAGAAATACTCTTCCAAAGTAATAAAAGGTATAATAATAAGAAATGAAAATGATATTAAAAATGCTGTTATTATTTATCTAAAGGCGGGTAAACAAAATTATTTGTTTGCTCTCTAGAAAAATTGATATAGAATTTCTAGACTTGATCTAGCCACTCACAATCAAGTTGGAACCAAGAGTAATCTCGTAAATCAACACTTGTTAAATAGACCTCGGGGATATTAAAGAGCAGTTGTTGATAGCTAAAAGGATCTAAAAAAAAGATCTCCAATTTTCGAGAACAGTTTTAATATTAAAAAAACTGGGAGATACTGCGTAAGAAGGATCATATTCTGGTAGATCAAGTTGAAAATATGGATCAAAGCTTAAAAAGTCCGATACGTTTAACAAAAGTCCACTTTAAAGGGTTGAATCTGATTTTCTTAGAGGAATTTTCTCAATGATACTTTGATCAAATTTACATCGGGTTCCTCTGATATACAGATATTAGATGAAGGACAAAATTAATCAAAATATCGATATGATATATTGTAGAAATGACTGACTGAGCCTTGATGAATAATTCATCCGATATCTTCCCCATTCACTCTGAATTCTTGTTGTTCTGGATCCCTCTTTTGAAGCTAAGGAATATATATATCTTTCAACTTTCCCCCTACTCAATCTGGAGAGAGGGGATGGCCTCATGTCCTCTTGATACTAATATGTTATTGTTTGCAAATGTGAATCAAATAAAATTGAGAAGATTTATCAAAAATATATATCCGAGAGAGACAAGACTACCAGAAAAATAAAGGAGTGGTTCCAACATCAGGGTGGAGGTATCATTTTTGAAGGTGAACAGATGTAGTGGACAAGAAAGGCGAGACAATCTAGTTAATGGATCAAAAAATTTTGAAAAAATAGGGGAGGGGAGATTTTTCAGGAAAAGATGAGAGAGAAAAACTAGAAGCTTCCCTTCTAGTAATGAAGAGGAGAGTAAGAAATTAATCGGTACATTTTTGTTAGATAAAAAAACATACTCACTGAATTGCTTATATGGATGGGGAATGAATGTTGATGCAAAATCAAATCCCATTAATTATGAATGAGTTATCTATTTAATTTTACACCCGCTTCACAATGTATTTTTACGCATAGGGGAGAAGAATGTAGAATTTATTCAGCAAGTTTATTCATTCAAGGGAATTTTTATTTTTTTAGAGGACAAAAAGAAAGAATTTCAATTTAAGATAACTATATATAGTGAAAATTATTATTTTTTGAAATCGAACATTTTTATTTATATACAGAATTATAAAGATTAATGATTGCACAAATAAGAGAACAGAGAAAGAGTGTTTAATGTGCCCGGTGTGGGAAGGTTTGAACCTGTGACCGAGAATAAAGGGGTCCAAATGAGAGGTGAGAGAGATAGCACTACGCCACACCCGGCAAAAGAATGCAAATATGAGAATTGAGTTCGGAAAAGAGCCTATTAAACTACTTTGGAAGAATGTTTTTAGCTTGATTCTTTCACCAAATTAATGATGAAATACAAAAACTTTTAAATAAAAATAGAGTATTCTTTCCTAGAATAGTAAGCGATCAAAGATGACTGGATCTAGATCTATTTATTTTGATCGTTCTTCTTAACCCTTCAAGTCCCAGTGGGTCATATATGCGACAGGTAACTTTTTCAAGCTATAACTCTGTTTTAAAGAAACTAAAAATTATTCATTGATCCCTTTTCTGAAAGAAGGAATAATATTCATTCGAATGAACTACGACTTGTCAAGCTACAATATTTTATTGAGAAGCAATTTAAAAATGACTCGTTTTTAGAAAAATATAAAAATTTCTTAAAATATAAAAATAACTTTTTTTGAAACACTTCTCACAGGGATCAAACATAAGAAAGAAAGAAACCATGCCTGTAGAATTCGAAAATTCTATCAGCTTGAATTCAACCAATTAAAGATTGGTTTTTTGAAAAAATTGCATATTCTGAAACCATACAAAATTTCCAATCTCAGCGATGTACCTTAAAAATAATTTCTCTGGGTCTTCAAAGGCTAAAGTCATCAAACAAGGATCAGATTAGATAAAAAGAGATAATTTTAATTCAAATTAGGGATTCCCCTGTTCCGATGTCAATCAAGCTTAAGGTGTATTCTTATAAGCAAAATGCTCTCTTCTTGTGAATAGTCTGGAGGGGAACTGATGATTCGTAAACTGAAACCTAGTGATATACTTCCTGTAAAGAATCATGACTCATGAGAAAACGTTTAAAGAATTGAGTTCAAGTGTTCATTTGCTTACTCTGATTAATCTAGATTAATTTTTACGAATCTGTTTCGATTACTTGGAGATCAAGATTCCAGATTAATTAAACTGCGAAACGAGCTCAACCCGAGGAGAAACACAGAAATAAATTGCGTATTTAAAAAATAACAATATATATATTTTTATTGAGAATTTCAGGTCGCATGTAAGAGAGAGAGAGAATTTGAACTGCTCCCCCACTCTACATGGACATAATTGGGTACCCAGGTATATTTTTTTAGATATGTGTTTTCTAACTTAGTTTTTTGTAATAGTAATAATGCTAATTTACTAATTTATATATAAATATATGCATATAGTAATAAGGAATAAAGGTGACAACAAAAGGATATTTTCTTTAAAAAAATAAATAATTAAAAAAAACAACTATGGATGGATGGTTAACAATAAAAAGAGATAAAAATATTCATGTTCGCTATTGGTTTCAATTGACTTGGTAATGTTTTTGGAAATGAAAAAAAATATATTTGTTTATTGAGATTAGAGATTGATCAAGTAAAAGGTTAAAATTTTTTTGTAAAAAAACAAAAAGAGGAAGGACTTCTGGTTGGGCTGGATACGGGAATTGGTTGCTTTGAGGCGGGGGCAGGGGTATGCGAGAAATAAGAGAGCAAAAAAATAATTAAACAAAAAATTAAGTGAAAATCATGGTTTGGAATGAATGAATGTCTGAAATATGATAATGAATTTGTGTGTATAATTGATTTCATTGGACAGCCTTGTTATTTCTTGCTTGTTTCATTCTGGTTTATGGGTTCTTTTTATTTTTTGGAAAAAAAGAGAGATTGAAGACTGACTTCCCAAGTAAATGCTCATTCGGATTAATATAGTGATAAGGAATTGGAAAGTGGCAGAGAAAACAAACAAACAAATTAATTAAAATATATAGATATGGTTGAAGAAAGAATTGGTGGGTCGGAAGGGGTGCGCTTTTTTATCGGAAAAGAATAATAATGTCTTTAAGCAACAATAAATAAATTGTTTTTGATAATTGTAATTGCAATGAAATAAATAAATAAATATATGCGAGTAAATAATAATAATAGCTTTAATTTCTATTGATATGCACTGTGTCCCTTGTGTATTATGATGTGATGGTCTTTGATTATTTCTCTCGGTTTCAGTGCAAGAACCACTGGCATTGATGAGAAAGAGAGAGACGGTTCTACTGACCATTATCGTCATCATCATAAAGTGAGTACAATTCAAATTTTTTCTTGAGCATAGAAAGAAGTCGATCATTGACAGAGATCTTTTGTTAATAGTTTGACTTCAAGGGTACTCTGCACACTACGATATGATTGGCAAGTAAAATTTTTCAAGTGGAATCGTTTTGGATATGAAAGTTGTGATGGAAATTTTGAGATTTGCATGTTTTCTTTTTGTGTAAAGAGAGATTCGTTTAAGTTTCAAATCCAAAATTATAGGTAGAGTTGAAGAGGGAGGGATAAACAACAAACAATGATTACCAATAATTATGATGAGAAATTAAAATAATAATAATAAATAAACTAATACATATACTTAATTAGTTGCTTGAATTTTCTTTTTTTCCCTTTATTTAAATGAATAAATTTTAAAAAATATCAAATATAGAGGATGATTGTGCAAGAGTATTCTTTTCTTCTTTTTACTTGTGAGAGAGTGAGCGAAAGAAACATTTCCAGATCAAAAGAGGGAGGGGAGTATTTTCAAGCAAAAAAAGTGTAACAAGATAAGCAGAAAATGTCTATTTAATAATAATAATATCGTTAAAAATAAAAATTAAAAAATAAATAAAACAAAATGATCAGTTGACTTCTGAAAGATTTTTTAGGTTGAGAAATTGTTCAAAATTGTTGAGGGAGAAACTACCATTGGTGAGATCGTTGTGGTTTTGAGTACTATTGGCAGAGGAACACTGGTTAGTTGATGATTCGATTGAGGAGGCAGCAGTTGAGACAGAGAGTGGACTAGATGTGCCAGTACTATTGCTGTTATTGTTGTTGCTACAGTGGTTATTATTGTTTGCATTGTTGCTACTGCAGAGATAGTGGCTGCCAATGGAGGAGTCGTATTGACTATCTAAGAGATTGTCACCGTCAAGGGGATTCTGATTGTGAACAGATCGATGGATTTGATGTTGATTTTGTGGCCTGTTATGGCCGATAGGTAGTATTTGACTTGAATTATTACTTCCGACCGATTTCGTTGTTGAAGCAGTAAATGTTAGTTCTGAGAAATAATATCGGATAAATACACGAATAATAGGAGTAGTTAGATAAATGCGAATTCATCCTCCCAGTTGGACTACCTACAACCCACTCTACTTCCTGAAGAATTTGTCTTCTTTATTTTGGACCTAGTTTTCAGTGTTTACGATAATTTTAAAATTAATCCTTTTTTCTAACTCATCTAGGATTAAATCTTTACTTTTTAAGATTAGAAAAAATTTCAAAAACTGTAAATTCAAGCTTACATAGCTTTAATATTGCCATCATTCGATTATCTTGCCCCTTTATTACCTAATTTGAATAATGCTTAATATCTTATGAATGATCGTATCTGATAAACTTTTTAAATTCTTCATATCCTAATATTGATTCTTACAATGCTCTTTTTATTTAAACCCACGTATATATGAATTCCTCTATTTCTATTTAAAAATATAATTTGAGAAACTTTTGAATTATCTTTTTTTTGAACCTTATTAACTGATCATAAATCAGTTATAGCTAATATCAGATCTAAAATGGACCATTCGAAATTTCTCCTTTATTCTTCCCTTCGCTAACCAGATTTTATATATAAAAACCATGATTTTTACTATTTACTTTAGATATATTTATTTATATATTTTTCTTTAAAATGAATCTCAATTTTGTATCAATAATTTCAAAATATAAGATTTTATTTGTAACAGAAAGAAATTATGAATTTTAATAAATTGAACAAGATTGGAGAATACCTCGAAAATTTTTAATACCCAGATGATGTTTTGCATATTTTTTGAAAAGTTAGTACCTTTGACCATCGAAAATCTTGGACAAGTGGAAAATGCATTTCCTAAACTTTGCGTGAGAAACCTCATACATAAAGAGAGGTCAAGTTGGAAATGAAAGCAAAGTCCAATACAGATTTTTCTTTCTAGATTGCATAGAGCAGAAAAAGATGGAAATGTGATACATTTTGCCATTCTCTCGCAGCAAGGGAGAAAAAAAGTGTTAATTACATCCCCTGTATTTTCTGTTCATTCTCTTTTTTTCTTGGGTTTGAATTAATTTTTCCCAGGAAAATTGAAATGGGAAAAATTATTTTTTTCGGTGACTTTAAAAGAACATGTTTTCCCCTATATCTGTATATACGAAGAAGAAAAGGAAGATGAGGAAGTGTGAACAGAAAAGATTCTTGGTATAGCAAATAATGATTATTGAGAGGTTCGAATTCAGAGTCGTAAATTTGAAAACCAAGAACAAGAATGGAAACAGTGGGTTTGTTTTTTCCAAGATTGATTGATCAAGTACGAGGGGGGGGGAAATAAAAACTGGAATTATATTAGGTATATTTTTGAGATGAATAAATTCTCTCTCTTCAATGAAAATTCATAAGAAAGAAAACACCTGTTGTGTTCTTGAGAGAGAGAGTGAATATTGATTTGTCAGAATAAATCAATTCATAAGGATTCAAAGGGTTCAGAGAGAGAGACAGACAGACAGATAGATAGAGCTAGAAAAGGGGAAATATGCTCAACACTTCCATTCCAAAGATTTTCTCACTAATTGATCCTACTATATAATGATAGAAAAGTGATAATAAGAGAGTGAAATAAATAAATTAGATGTAGATTAGATGGTTGGATAAAAAAATGATTGAAATTGACAGATTAATCCAGGGCACTAATCTATTAGCCCCCCTATATGTAAAAATATTTTTATTGATAGATATCTTTTTACATTCGTGAATGTTGTAGAAAACTAAGAGTATCACGAATATTTTGATACAGTTTATCAATCCTACAGATTTTAGAATTTTCTCAAGATTTTATCGTTTAAATTAAGACTCACCAGGATCAGCTAGGCCACTGTCGGATCCGTTGGAGTTGTCATCGTGTTTAGTGGGTGTATTAGTGGAGAAGAGGCTATCAACAACAGAGTTGACTGTGGTCAGTGAGTTGATCTCGTTTGATTGGATATCGTAGATGATGTCATTCTCTGTGCGAGGGGGGGAGTAAAGATTAATCTTTTGAACATAACATATTTTGAAAAAACCTAGTTACTTTCTTATCTCTGGGGAGAAAAGGTTCTAGAGATTTGAAGTGGTGTTTATCAGACTGTGCGAGATGACCTAAGTGTAGTCTCGCGTTGTCCTGGAGGGATATGACTCAACAGAATCTCGGATATTTTCATACAAGATCAAATGCCACATGAATACTCTTGAAGGCTTAATCTAATCTTCGAAAAATGATTTAAGCATCTTGAAATTTCTCTGATGGCCCAGTTCCCAAACAAAATACATGTATCTGGCAATCAAAATACTTTACAATTTTAGAAATATCTAAGATCAAATAATTATAAAATGTTTGTTGAGGTTGGAGTCCCATTATTTATCGCAAAGACTAATTATAATAATTCAATAATTTAGATTAAAAAGATAAAGTGAACAAGATGGAAAGATATCAACAGTGCAAGTAGTTTTGAACTGTATTAACAGCTTGGCCGAAATTCATTCTCTTCGGCAGGATGAATAAATTCTTAAATTATTTTTATATCAATATTAATAAAATTGTATCATATTTCTAATAAGTGGATACTTGAAGAATTTTTCTAATTTGTAATATAAAAGTAACAAGGTGTATGCCAGGTAGAAAATTGGTCGACTTGAATTCAGACTTAGGTTCAGGAATGATTTCATCAGAGGATTTCTGTGCAGACATTCTCAATTTTGGAATCAACTCTTTTTTAATTATGAAAGAGATAAGATGTATACTTGGCAGAGATAACTATACAAGAATGTAAACCTCGTCAAACACGATTCACGTCAAAAAAAAGGTATGCAGAGAAGAAGGTAAGCAAATAGAAGTTAGTTAGTTAGTTATATATATGGCAACAAGGTAATGTGAGTAGAAACCTTGGATGAGATTAGTGTGAAAGATAGAAAATATGCATATCTCAGAGAGAGAGAGAGAGAGAGAGAATCAAGGTCGATAATATGGGCGTCAGTTGAAGATTACTATTTGAGATTGGTTATTTTTCAAGAGTCTAAATGATTTTCATTGAAGAAGTTGATTAAACATACTTTTTAAGCCATTCTTTATGGCAGATGCTACAGAGTATTGATTATGGTCAGTGGCAGCAATTTGACCGAATTGCTGCTCCCAATCCACAAGCTGATCAAATGAGACATCTCGACCTCCAGTAATGATCATGACTATTTTGGCATTATCTGGCAAGAGATTCTCAGTCCTCATCCTGGCTAAATTGTCATTGTACACAGCAGAGAGGGCGACCCCAGCTGCTGGCTCAACCAACATTCCGTGATCATTGAGGAATCGTTTAACACTATTCAAGGCGTCTATATCAGAGCAGGTAAAACAAGAGATTGGATGATAGAGGACCTTTTGAAGTGTCTCCATGGAGAGCGGTGCACATGTTAGGGAGGAAACAAAGTTCTTTGGCATATAACCAACATTTGGACGATCGAATGAGCTTGACCTCGACTGTTGATGAAGATCTGAGCTGTGTGTTGAACTGGATGAGGAATTAATCGAGGACGGACAATTCGACTTGAGATTGCATGTGTCTGGCTCCATTGTAACTATCTTTACATCTGTTAGATTATGATTCCACAGACCCTAAAATGGATATAGAATATATATATAGATTCATAATAAAGTAATTAATTGATATCTATTAGAGTGTGAATAATTTTCCCCTTTGGGAATAAATTATGAAAACCTCTCTTAGCCTCTTTTAGATTAAAGATGTAAGATTGGAAAAATGGATTGAAGAAGAGGTCATATGGAAATTATATGCCTGGGGTAACATGGATTGTATGCAACTTTTGAATATTTGTTAATGAGAAGAAAGAAACTTGTTTTTCTCGCTAGTTGTCAATAGTGACACTCTATAGATTGAAGATTGCAGTTTTCAATCTATATTTCATCTAAAGAAAAAATATGGATATGTTGAGTCTTGCAATACAATAAGGCAAATCATGAGAAATAAGCTAGATATTTATTCAGTTTATTATTGGGATTAAACATCAATCATTCAATGTTTAATAATAATAACAAGTTTATTTATTTTTTAAATAAGAGAAAAGATTGGAGAGACAACGTTATCGAGATGAAAAGCTAAGGGGAGAGATGGACAGTTGTTTGAATGAAAGGACAGACAAAACCTACCGCAATTATAGAATGTCAACCACTCTAAGAGGAGAGAAAGAGAGGGGAGAAAGTGATTCTTTTCTTAGAGTTCAATTATTTATAACTAGAGAAGAATAGTTGGGAAGGATAACCAGATTTTAGTTCGTAATATCGATAGTTATTTGATCGGATCACGATAATCCATCTTATATGGAGATAAATATGATCGTATCACGATATGCTCATTAAAATAAAGATTATTATTGCCGAGTTGAGAAATGAAAGAAAATCAAAACTTGAACTACTAATTCAAGAGAGACAGATAGAGCTAAGGGGGAGGAATCTCTCAGCTAGAGAATAAAGTGTACGTGTATCTATAGCATATGGAATATAAATCATTGGATAAATCTATACGGATTAGGCGGACAAACGCAATGTAATAATGCTAGTAATTATCATCCGAAGATAGTTAATCATCTCGAGACTTGATAGGAAACGTATCCAAAGTTGAGGTAAGAATATATTTTTCAGACTCGCGAGAGATACCGGACATCTCAATTCAGCAAAATTTTTCGCTTACAACACTGAATCATTCTTCTTGGGTCCTCTGATAGCAATAGATGCTCAAAAATTTATTTATGCCCGGATCGATATTCTAGAATTTTCAACAGCTTTATTTTCAATACCTTACGAGCCTCTGGGCAGTAGGTCCATGTCTTGAAGCTTTAATAGTTATTGAAAATCTATTTATATATTAAATTTTTTTAATTTGTGAATTTTATCTATTCAAAACAATTCCTAATTACATTCTTTGTAGTCATAATATAAACTTATCTCATTCTGGAGAATAAAATTGGATATTTTTGCACAAATCTCAGAGTTCTATGAAATCACAACTATAAACCAACTCCAAGATTACCGCTGATATTTGGGTTATAATTTCAATACGAACTATGAGCCGATATCATCCTTTCTTCTCTGAGCTTTCTGATAACAGAGAAAATTTTGTTATTAAAATATGAAAGGCTCCCCTATATATATAACACGTTCTCCCTACATATCAGATATTACCTTTAAACAAGCCCCTGAGTTTCTGTTCTGGTTATAAAAAATAGGATTTTAAATACAAATTAGCCTGTATCATTCTTTTTTTCTGCAAGCCTTCTGATGATTGGAGAAATTTTCCTCTTAAAAGATGACACGCCCCTTCTTTACAATCACAATCTAACAAGCCTAAACCTTATATCATGTAGTATTTCAGATAAACTTCTTCGTTCTTAATTTTTCGTGCAATATGCCCCCTGAGTCACTGATTAGAAAAACTCAATTCATTCAGGAAATCTTAAGATGAATGCGAATCGCTAATAAAAAATCATTTTTTTGAACAGAGATATCACATTTGACTCAATAAAATTTAAAAAACCCAGTTATTTATTTAGACACATAGAGATTGTATAGAATAGTAATATAGTTTGAGGGGTAGATTAAAGAAAAAAAAACAATAACAACTGAATAAGAAAGAAAATTATGATCAATGAATTGAGCATAATTTTATGACAGTCTCTATCTAACTCATTGTTGTTCTTCTCACTGAGCTCCTTACAGTTTATTGATAATATGTTTTTTTCATATTACTGTGTGCACAAAAAGTATACCTATTTAGTCAGTATCGTTTACAGTTGTAGATTAAACTAATAAAAGATTAGAGATAGAGAGGCTAAAGTCAAAATTGATGTGTCAAAAAAAGTATCCATAACTATACTTTCATACTCTGGTTGAAGACAAAACTAGGATATTCAACCTGAATCAAATGTAAAAATTTTTTCAAGGCTACCAAAAGAAAATTAATTTAATAGCTCAACATTTGGGAAGAATAAAGCATAAAGATAATTTTTGCTATTTTCTGCTTACCCTAATTATAATAAAGGTAAGAGTAAATGGATTAAACCGAGCTGTCCAAGGATCTCAAGGAATAATTTCTTTCATTAAATTTTAATATTCGCAATGTGAACATAATGGGAATTATATTGTTTTAGAGCTGGGTCTTGAGATCATACATGGAAATGAGATTAACTAATACAATTATAATTGATATATAAATTGAGTTGTAGTGAAGGATGAAAGGGGGTGAGAGTTTGGCGATTAATTAATATTTAATAAAGATTAATGTCACAGTGTGTGATATTGGCCTGCGTACATGACTTGAGAATAGTCTTCTTCTATATTCCTTTAACATAAATACAGAGGAAGAGAAATCTATGATTCCAATTAATACAAGAGAGTAAGAGAGGAGAGAATAAATCAAAGAAAATATATCTAATTTCTTCTTGGACAAATTTATGTTGATAATAATTATTTTGTGTACTAAATTAATGTAATTTCTTATTTAGGAAAGGGGAAATTAATAGAACTCTATAGTTGAGAAAGCCTACCTTTTCCTGCCTTTATCTCATTTTTTGAAGAGGATCAAGAACAAAGCATTTTAAAAAGGACAATTTTTGAACAAAAACCATGATGTTTCAATGAATTTTACTATGAGAAATAGAATTTCAAATTTATAGTAAAAATTAAGTCTTCTTTCGCATGTTTAAGGAGAGAAATTTAAGGATTTTGGGGAAAATGAAATTGCAGTAAATTCATTCAGAATAGCTCCAAGACCCTTGTAATGGCTCAAGTGTCATAGAGGGTTTGATCAAAGGAACACGTCATTTTGTTAATCTATAGAAAGCTATCCATCATTTTGTCTCTCTACCTTTTAGTTTAGCATGCAAGAAAAAAGAATTTTTGATTTTTTCTTGTTTGCTACAAGAAGCTTTCATTTCATGTAGTCTAAAAAGAAGTGAACTTGGCTGAATAACCTTGGATAAGATGAGAGACACTTTTGCTTTTTCTAAAATGACAAATATTTAAAAGAATCAACTACAACCATTCAATGTGTTTGTATGTGTGTCTGAGCCCAAGGCCGAGTTCAAGGTCAAGGTAAGAATGACTACTCACCTGTATTATACCAGCTGTAAGGGAACCAGATCCAATTGGCAAGACAATAACATGGGGAGTCTCGTTGTTGAGATCAGAAATGATTTCATCAACAATTGCATCATAGGCTGAGTAGACCTCGGGTGAATCGACAATGTTAACAAGGCGGTATTCAGTTGATAATAGACCGGATGTATTGGTGGGAGAAAGGTTGCTTGGAGAATTTTTCACATTTGAACAGCTAACAGAAGACGGATTAATTGTAGCAAGAGTATTTGGATTGTTATTGGTCCCCTGGGTGAAGCCATTCATGACATTGACTTTTTTATCATTGTCTTGATGGAGGAAATATATTCATTATTACATAGAACGAATCCCAAATTAACATAAATGCATCTTATACATTGATATGATAGAAAAATTAATTATTTTAAGAGCAAGATTGAGTAGTGAAGGATGACCTCTTTTGAGTTTATGATTTGTGTTGCCAAGAATTTAATAGTAAAATCAACAAATATTTACTTTGTTCTAATGGTCAAGCAAAGAGGGTAATAAAAAATGTTATTTATCAATGACCCCCAAAGAGAAAATGGAATACTCAATGAGTGTGATTATTACATTCAGCATACAAACTAAAGTTATGAATGAAATTAATAAAACTTTAAATTACTCATTTTTATTCATTGAAGATAATTTTCCAGCTATGAAACTCACTAGTGATAATAGTGTTGTTGTTGTTATTATTGTTATTGAATTCTTGTACTAATGATTGGGCTTTGATGAAGCAATCATTATAAGAATTTCCATAACTAATTATGTTGATGAGGGAGGTGGTCAGGTCAATGTTGAGAAATGTTTCAATCTGATGTAGGAGGATACCTTCAATATGATTTGGTATAACAAGGGTACAACTTATTTGATAGGCAAATGCACAATAGACACATGTTAATGCCCGATTGAGGCCAGGACATGGACATATCAAGTGGATGCTTTTATTCTTGTTCTGGACAATCTGTTGTTTAATGAGGAGGTGTAAAAAAGAAAAGAAAAATTAGAATAATACACTTTTTTTGTTGATAGTCAAGTCTATAGTTCTTTGTCTTGATACTATTAACACAGAGAGAAAGAGAGAGACATTTCCGAAATATGAGTTAATCATCATCAGACAAAAAGAGACAATTAATCAAATTGAGAAGCAAAAAAGAAGAAAAAAAGGCAGGGCTAACACCCAAGACATGTGTAAATACACATGTCTATGTGTGTGCGCGTGTACACACCTAAAGACCTAAAGAATGAATGAAGACACAAAGTATCGGTAGTTATCAAAAATGTATTTTATATTCTCGATGATAAGAATACCACTATAGGTTTAGGTTAAAGAAGACAAAAGACTTGAAATGAGTATTGAAGGTAAAATACAGTATACATGTATTATAATTATAATTAATCTCAACAATTAATAAGATGATAATAATAATATCAGCATATAGTTACAGAGAGTGAGAGATAATAACTTGAATAAATAATTGTAAAATATTATATTTATACCAAATTAACATGATTAAAAAAACTAGATACTTGGTTAGTTAGAGAGATAAATAGAAAATGTGAAGTGTGAATGTACACACACACACACACAAATTTGGTTGAAAAAACTATTATTATTTTCTTTATCGAATGCATGATATGAACGCATGTATGGAAACTACACGTTTTTCAAAAAAAATAACATGTTTATCTTATTAATTAAATTATTTTTGAAACGAAAAAAAGTATAGATAAAGAGTTGATGAATTGTCAAGGACAAGGTCAACTCCATATAGACTAATTATGATTTTATAGTAATGAGATTAGATAACGTGAGATAAGGAAAGGAAGAAAAGAGGGGTCCTTTTACCGCTTACCTTGCTAAACAAATCTTCAATTCCGCGTATTTTGAAGGATCCGGTTAATTGGAGGTTCTCCAACTTGAGGTATACCTGAGCCTTGAAACCGTTCTTGTTGAGATAATTGGTCATTGGGACACTGTACATGAGTTGGGTGCGTTGAGCCAGTTTCATTGGCTTACTCAGGCCCATGCTGGACGGTAGATAGGCTGATTGATGGTCATTACCAAGAGAGGACTTGAGATTGGATTGTTGATTGGATTGATTGAATATTCCATGAGAGGAATTGGACGTATGAGAGGTGGGATGGTTCATTTGACGAGTTTGATTGTTGTTACCGCCCTGATATTGGAATGCAAGCAAGGGATTTGTAGACGAGGGAAAATTGGAGAATGAGTTATTGTTATTCTCAGAGAACTGGCAGTTTGGTGGCAATTGCGATTGTTGTTGAATTTCTAGATGATTTTTGTTAGACTTGAGAAAATTATTAGTGCAATAATTGAAGAGATACTCACCACATTTACTACGAACTATAGGCCGAGTGATTTGATTCGGGACAAAATTCATTGATTTGCTAATTAGGGAATTTCTCGGTCTGCAGGACAAGTCGAAGCCATTCTTGACATTAATTCCATGTCCAATGTTGTTGAAGCCGAAATCACCGAGAGCAGATATCATGTTGCTATTGTTATTCTGAGTAGCCATTCTGTTGAAAAAACTATCCCGATTGACGGAACCGACTATACTAACAGAGAGAGCATATTGAGAGTCTGGAATATTCATACCATTCAGAGTATGAACAGCGGTCTCAGCTGCGATTCGATCTTCATAAATTATCCTAGCCATGAGAATTTTTTTACAGGAGCTAATGAAATCAACATTTTCAACCTCATTGATTTCGTTCAACTTTGAGTCACGATATTTAGAGACCATTTTCACTGACAAGACCTTGCCAAAGTTATTGAACATTTTCTAAACATGAGATATATATTTTTATATAAAGCATATAAAACCAAGTTTTAGTAATTACTCACGCATAAATCTTGTTCAGTTTTATCAGGGGAAATTCCATTGACAAGGATTTCCCAGCCGATAATTTCGTTAATATCCATACTGGAGAGTTGTCCGCTGAGAGAAATTGTTTTATTTGAAGGTTGGATATTTCCAGGACTAGTGTTGAAGGACAATTCAGAGAATTTTTTATTCCCAGAACTAGCATAAGCAACACGAAGGCGTTTTTGTTCTGTCTCATAGCCATGATATGATTGTATAGCTAAGGCTGCATGTTGGGGATCGACAAAATCTACAAAACCATAACAGAGACTTGTACCAGTTATTTTGTCCTTGATCAACTTGCATTGACGAATTGGACCGATCTGTTCAAACAGACACTGAAGATCTTCTTGATCATAGCTTTGTGGTAAGTAATTTATTATGAGATTAGTTTTTGATCTATCTTCAAATGTAGCTGATGCTGTAGTTGCACTGACAGAGGCACAGGAAGTTTTGAGGGTTTTTTGCGATTTTACAGTCGACGGTGGACTGGAAAAGTTATAATTCTTATTGAGAAAGATATCGTTATTCTGCAGTGTTAAAACACCGTCATTTGAAAAAATACTGGGGTACATTAGATTGTGATTGTATTTTGCAACTGCTCGACAACTTTAACTATAACCAACCTCTTAGTAAATGATTTCGTATTTATATTGAGCACTTTTGTGTTCTAACAAAAAATTGAACCATTTTCCAGAATTTGCTTACAACAATAGATTTGTGGCATTTTAAATTTAAATAAAAATGTTCAAGATCATAAAATCATGTCAACAAGTAAGATTGAAATATTTAGCTCCTAGGCTATCAGAAAATTTTCCTATAATATTTATGAGAGTACAGGATACATTAATGATCTCGTTGTTGATGATCCTTTAAAAGCCGAAAAAATGAAAATCTATAAAGCTATGAATAAAGATGGAACTCTAATAAAGCCTAAATCGGAACCAAAAGTATTATTATTGAATTAACTAGAGCAGATCTCAGATGAAAAGCTAGTCCATATGCTCAAAACAATGATTAAAGGAAGTATCATCGATAAAATTCTCTATGATTCGCAGCGACAAGGTCGAATTTCTTTTTACATGCAAAATCATGGCGAAGAAGGATGTCAAGTTGGCTCCAGTGCAGCCTTACATCCAGAAGATTTTATCTATGGCCAGTATAGAGAACTTGGTGTACTTCTTTATAGAAATTTTCCATTGCAAGAACTAATGGATCAGTGCTATAGCAATAAAGATGACTTTGGCAAAGGAAGACAGATGCCAGTTCATTTTGGATCAAAAGTGCTAAACTTTGGTACAATCAGTTCACCTTTATGTACACAGCTTCCTATTTCTGCTGGGACAGCCTATGGATTCAAGATTATGAAGAAGCCAAACATTGTCGTCTGCTACTTTGGAGAGGGTGCAGCTTCAGAGGGAGATGCTCACGCAGCAATGAACTTTGCTGCCACTCTCAAATGCCCAATGATTTTCTTTTGCAGAAATAATGGCTATGCTATATCTACACCTGTCAAAGACCAATATGCTGGAGATGGAATAGCCGTCCGGGGGAAAGCTCTGGGAATTATTAGCTTGAGAGTTGACGGAAACGATACAATCGCCTGTTATCAAGCCACAGAGTTGGCTAGAAATATTGCCCTGGCTGAAAATCGACCCGTTCTCATTGAAGCAATGACATATCGGTAAATGAAATGTAAAGTCTATTTGACCCCTTTGCATAATTTATTTTCAATCGAATCGATTTAGTGTTGGACATCACAGTACCAGTGATGACAGTTCAAGTTATCGATCGATAGATGAAGTCAATTATTGGGTGGAAAATCAAAATCCGATCGAACTTTTCAAGAGTTACTTAAAGTTGAAAAATCTCTGGTCAGACGAAATGGATAAGGATTTCATCAAAGCCTGCAGAAGTGAAGTAACTTTCGAATTAATGCATTGTATATTTGTCTATATTGGAAAAATGAATGCCTTTTTTCTTTACCAAGATTTTGACAACATTCAAAAGTGCTGAGAAGAAGAAAAAGCCAAATCCTCTTGAACTGTTCTATGATGTTTACGAGAAACCGACGCCTAGACTTGAGAAACAAATGAAGGAGCTACAGGAACATTTGAAACAATACGGCCAACACTATGACCTTGAAAATTATGAACCATTGGCCGAAAAAAAAAAATTTACTAAATCTACTAAATAGTAGTTTTGATATTGAAAATAAATTTCATTTTGAATATTTTGTAATTTTTTAACAGCATGCAATTCCTTCAATGAATGAAATAGGGGAAACTTTTATTGAAATAATCTTGGATCAATGATTACAATTAGCATTCATTTGTAAGATTTACTTTTTGTATATTCTTTAAAAAAATTTACAAACTTGGCGCTATCAACATCAAGACATACTAAGTAAGTTAGTATAGCGCTATTTGCTGGTTCCGATTCACACTCAATCTTGAATTTAGAATTAGCATGAAGAAGATTGCTTGAATTGATATTGGTTATAACTGGCTTCGTTAGGGGCCCTTAATTGAAGAAGATAAAATATTTTTTTCGTAATTGATCGAATAAATAAAAATTCAAATGACAAGTTTATTAAGAGGCTTCGTTCTACTTAGACAAACTCTTTTAATGTCAAAATTCAAATTTAACCTAAATAATACGAATCTAAGTAATTAAAGAAAATAAACAAAATGAAATAGAAAGATCGTGTTAAAAATCATAGAGTTTCAAGTGCATTGAATTTATTGAAAATAAACTGAAATTATCTACGTATTAAAATTTTTTTTTAAATGAATGAGCTTTTTTCATGAGTTAGATATGAAGAATGTCATTGTGACAACAAAAGTCTTAGAAGACTCAATCGAAAATGATGAGATAAGTTTGACCGAGTTCCAGAACTTAATTCCCAAATGCCTTGAGGAGTTTCCATCCAACTTTAGAGAGTATGAAGATTACGAAAGGATTGCGGGAAAATTCAAAAAGAAATTAGGAAAATTTTTACCTATTTACAACATTTATGTGGATGATGAGGAAATCATTGAACCTGAATCTTATGAAATTCACGACCACTACAATTTTTGTCAGGAGGAAGTAAGCGAAAAGCAAAAGTTGATAATGAAGAAGCTACTAACTTTGTTGAACCGTTTCAAAAGATGTACTCTGGAGGTGCAATATGCTGAAAGTAAGAGTTTGTCCCTGTCAAAACTCAACCCTGAAATCGTCTGTATCCTCAAGAATGACGAAGAAGGCGTTGAAGCCTTTCTCAAGTCGTACCCACACTTTGCCACCAATTATAATGACGACGACCTCATGACCTGGTTGTTCATCTTGGATTTCGAAGAAAACTTTTACGCTAAAAAAAAGCTGGAGAAAATACTTCTTCTTGGGGAAACTAGTTATGATTCTTTAGAGAAGCACATTGAAAATTGCATGCCAGCAAAGAAAATTGTCTACTGTGCCATGCAGAGAAAGGTTTTGAGTGAGGGTCTTTTTTTATATTCCAAGAATATCTATAATTCACTAAAGAATACAGGTGAGGGACTCGTGCTTTAATCATTCCTCACGCTTGGGTTGAATACCTAAATCAGGTTTATTTTGAACCAATGGGAGGGTGAGAGACTGTCAACCAATGAATTCCAAGAACATCAAATTTAGGAATTTGTACATGTTATGAATAATTATTTTAACTGGTTTACAAGAAGGTAATACTTCTTATCCATGCTTTCTATGTCTATGGAAATCAAGTGAAAGAGATTCTCATTACAACCCTAATTTTGTTCCTATGCCTAGGACAGAAGAATTGGGTAATAATAGAATTTATTCACCTCTTGTAGAGAATGAAAGAATATTTCTTCCTCCTTAACATATCAAATTAGGAGTTTTCAAGCAGTTTATAAAGGCTATTGTCATGAGAAACTCTCATAGTCTTGCTTACTTTTATGAAAAATTTAGCTATTCATCCACAGGTAAAATTAATGAGGGAATTTTGACTGGTCCCCAAATAAATGATTTTATAAAGGATGATGCATTTTGTTTCTCTCTCATAGATGGAGAAGTGAGACCATGGGAAGCATTTAAAAGTCTTTGCTAGAACTTTTTCGGTAATAAATAATTAGACACCCTAATCCAAGAGAGCTCGTTGAAGAACTTTTGGAATCTTATTCTGAGCTAGGTTGTCTCATGAGTCTTAAGCTACATTTTCTTCGCTATCATTATGATTTCTTTTATCAAGTTCCCCTTGGAACTATTTCTGATGAGCAAGGTGAGAAAATGCACCAAACTGAAATTTATTGGAGAAAGATATTCACAAGATAACATGGATCATTGTCTGAGTGACTACTGCTGGCTCATAAAATACCCAGAATAAGTGTCTAAATTTTTATTCAATATTTTTATATTTACAAAAGAGAGCATCATTTTTTTGAAATTAATTCTAAAACTCAATATATTCTGCAAAAATCTAAAAGAAAATTTCCACCAATAAAAGTATTCTGTCTAATGAGAATTCAGAAATGAAAATTGATAAAAATTCTGGCTTGGAAAAAGCTTAATAACCTCCAAACGACCAATCCTACGCTGATATAAAGGGTACCATTCGAAAGAGAATTAGATTTTACATTGGAATGCTTTTTAAAATTTAAAATTTTATTAAATCTACACGTCAAAAAAGTATGCATTTTTTAAAGGATTTTTCAATTTTTTCTATCTTGACGCGTGTTTTAAAAAGCTTTGCGAGGGTGCTAAATTCGCGTATTACCCATCAATTAACGCAAAATCTTACGCTCTTTTTAATGGGGATAAAATCAATTTCGGATTTCTATGTTTTCATACCAATAATATCAATTAAGTTCATAGCGGCCAAAATATTAACGCTGGCGAAATTCTGAAAGCAGATCTGAAATCAGCACAAAAGTTAAAGCTGATCAAGATCTTATAACATTTTTTTCCAAATCACTACCCGTGTAATTATTACAATAGCTAAGACAAATTGATCTGTAGAGAATTATTTTTTAGACTTAGAATTCAATTGACCAGAGATCTGTTGGGATTTTTATTATTCAATCTAAATTAATAAGTGTTTCATTTTCAATTTAGGTTTTTATTAGAAAAAGTTTTCACTGGTTTGATTGACTTTACTGATTCTAATTCTGAGTTAATAATATCCTAGGTTATACTCAACTCAAAAGAGCCCAATGAATTTTACAGAGGCTGAAAGTTTCAATTTTAAAATAATTTGATACGCAGGCTCAGAATTTTGTTTTCCCCAAGACATTCAATAAGAACGTAATAATTTCAGTTGATTACATCTCTACAAGATGAAATATTAATTTTATCTTTAACACTACAGAGACACATGCACTAGAAAAGTCAATGGAAAATTCAGATGATGAATACGTAGTCTGTGGCAATACAGATTGTAGTCCTGATTATTTCAATCATCAGAGAGACAGAGATGCATTTAGCTTAGCAAGTGAAAACGGAGTGTCCAACACGCAACGAGGAAGCCCTCAAATTACAGTGGATACTTTTGGAAAATTTTCAATGCAGAGTTGAGTATTTTTAAACAATGATATTTAATACTTACAACTATGTTTAATTTTTGACAATATTTATATTTTTCTAGAGTCCTCTCAGCTGAGAGGTCCAGATGAAATTGTGAAGTCTTGTAAGACAGCAAGCATCTTTTACAACCATATCAGAGATCCACAAATCACAATGGAAAAATTCAGATCTATACTCAAAATTAATATTGATATTTTTTGTATGTCGTTGGTAGAAGCTGAAGCAGACATACTTATGGAAGTATTCCAGGCTGATCTGAAAAATCATTTTTATGTTTTCAAATCAATCGCATGTAGAAAAGTGGACATAAATTCGAATAGAATCCATATCAAGAACAAATACAATATCAAGGTTAACGACTTAATCTTGACTTTACAAGTTCATAATGAACATAAACTTTATCTTATGAAAATGTTTGCCTTGTATTACACGTATGAAGAGGTCTATTTCTCAAAGTATCAGCCAGAGTTGCAGAATAAATTCAATCTCAACCTGAATAACCAGAAAGAGTCAATGACCGATTATGTGAAAGCTAATGCTGATTTGACTGAACGGTGGATGGATAAGATTACCGATTCAAAATTTGAAAATCTTTACTTTAGCGACTTTTACATTTGGTTGGCGAGCATGTGCAAATATGAGGAGTATCGCTATACCAGAATACTTTTAAATGAAATGCAATCATGTAAATTCGAGAAATACGAAAAAGTCGTTAAAGAACTTAAAGGTAGTTTTGCTCTATTGAAAATTATCTGTTTGGCAGTACAGACGTGTGTTAACAATATCCTCTATAAATACGTGCTAAGCCGTGAAGTGGAAAAGCCAAAGGGATTACTGAGTGTTTGGAGTAATCTAAAGAGATATGGGGCATTCGTTCATCATGAATTTCTTCAGAAACATTTTTTAGATGACAAAAGCATGGACTCGATATTCAAATTGAGAATTTGGCTGAGCTGAATAAAAATACATTTCGGTTTTGTTTTTTTTTAAGTGTTCTAGATACTTTGTAGGGGTAGATCATTGAAATCAAAAAATTAGAATACCGCTAAGCTTAGACCATCTTTAGAGAGTTAATTTTAATGCTGAATCCGAAGATGTCATTTTTGTCTGCTTGAGCAAAAAAACCTGTGAATAATGCTGTCAAGTAGCTTGCAATTGTTGCTATTTGAAAGCAGAATAATATTTTTCGAAGAAAAATTTATAACTTAAGATAATTTTAAGGACTTACAAGTTATAACTGATGTATCCAATAATTTTATCAAACTATTATTTTAAAAGCTTCAGATAGAAAATTTAAGATAATCTATTATATTACTAACAAGAAAAGTTCCTGGTCCTATAATCTAACGCTCTCAACGAGCACTAAGCCACTTAGTCCAACTCTCAATTATATCTTAGTCTTATTATTATTCGCGGGTTTTTTCTTCTTCTTAGACTTATACTTTAGTATACCAAAATGAATATTTTAAACTATAGGATAAGTTGAGACCTCAAGCTAATTTTGGGTATTTTTTGGTACCAGGCCTAATACTGTTTTTATTTTTAATAGGTCTTTTGGTGACTAGAGATAAGTCTTTAATTATGCGGAGGAGTCACACATTTTCCTATAGAGATAAGACTGGTAAACAAACATTCGTCCTTATTGAGAGTCCTCAGTACACGGTAGCCGAAAATCAAGACAGGGTCATGATCATTGAGAGTCCAACGCTTAGACATCTACATCTCGATTATTTAATTCAATTTTAGAAGTATAAAAGCAAATTGAAGTTTATATAAAAGTTCACGAAAATGCTACCATCTGTAGACTACAAATGATTTTATTTTGATTATATATTCAAATTGCTTCAACTCTTTCTTCTTCAGCCTATAATTCTCGGCCAATGGGTAAAATAACAGCCTTGCCAAGATACGGGCGAGCCCATTGTTAAAACTCTACATTTCTTTAGAAATTTTGATTAGCTTTATAAACCTACTTGATATGAAGATGAGAACTTTTATTTCAAAAATTAGGTATTTTTTTGGATTTCGAAAATGCTTTAAATTTTCAATATGTTTTTTGTTGAGGTACTCTACCTATTTAATAACGAGATTCGTCACCTGTCCTCAACTAAAACTCATTTTATTCAAAAGCTTTTATCATCTCTAAATTTGACTATGCTGCCGCTCTATTAATTGGTATCTCCATCAAATCCACTCGCAAAGTAGAACAAATCAAATTCAATTTCCTGAAATCTTGCTTTGGACCATTAAGCTACAAAGAATGCCTAACGTTGTCCTCCCTCTACCTGATCTGGTTAAGAGGAATTGCAGACTCACTTATTCTCTTCAACTCTAACATTGACACCAATGAAGTTAGAAACTCTAGTTAGTGGCAGAAACTTTTCCATCCTCCTTAGGAATATCCTCCCGTTGCGTTCCAGATTCCAACTCCTTCTGAAGAATATCCCATCATTCTACATCAAATCTACGTGTACATTCCTCGCCAAACTTATCCCAAACAATCATAATCTGTTTGAAAACTTTTTCTATTTTGTATCATATTTATTAATAAATTACAGTAGGTTGATTTTTTTCAAAAAATAATTAAAAAGAAATTTTCAATTTTGAGCTAGCGCGATCTTTCTTTTTTTTAACTTTGAAGTGAACAATTTTGTTCATTTCAAGGTCTGAGAGGAATAAAACGTTATTTTTCAGAATCATCATGAGACGAAGAAAATATTTACTCATATTCATTTTTATAAAAACCCGTCATTTTAATCTGATCATCATAATTTGTGAATTTCCTAGCCGTAAAAATGATCGAAAAATAGGAAGTAGACTTTCACACGTAAATCAAGTGTTTTTTGAAAAAAATTAATAAAAGTAGTTATTTTTTTCGTCTAATGATGATCCAGAAATGATAAAAATCGCGCTAGATTGAAATTTAAAATGTATCTAAAATTTTCCAAGAAAAATTCTTCATCAAATTATTTTTCCTAAATCAGTAATCAAAAAATCTTTGATGGAAACGATACAATCACTTGTTATTAAGCCAAAGAGCTGGCTAGAAATATAGCCCTGGCTGAAAATTGACCTATTCTCATTCAAGCAATGACATATCTGTAAATGAAATGGAAAGATTATCTCTGAAGCCTTTGCATAGTTTATTCTCAATCTAAGAAAATCCGAAAAAATTTGACTAAATCTACTAAATAGTAGTTTTGAATATATAAAATTATATTTTAATATAAACAGCATGCAATTTTTTTCATGAATGAAATACGGGTAAAATTTGAATAGTCATTTTTAATCTTGTATCAATAATTATAATTATTATAGCAGTCGTTTTTCGTTTTTAATTTCTGAATATTCTTAAAAAATTTGTACAACAAGTGATAATAATAGTTTTTGGCGCTATCAACTTTAACACATACTAAGTTGGTATTAAACTAAAGTACATATTTAGCAACTTGGTCAATTTTAAAATAAAACCTACACAAAAATCATGAGAGAGCAGTTGAAGGGTTGGAGCACTCATAAAATCATCAATCTGTATAATAACTATCGAATACAATACATTCTGTTGTTGTTTTTTTTCTGTACAAAATATCAAACAGAAAAATATCTAGAGATAACCAATTAGTTCACGTTGCTATGTGTATAAGATCTGCATTTAATGATTGAGTGAATTCTTCATTTCTTCGAAATCACTCGGCGGAGGAATGACAACTCCAGAGTTCTCAGTCATCACCGAGGGCTGGCGGACTCCTCTGTTTTTCTGGAAATTCAAAAAAAATTAAATCTTTTCATGAAAATTGAAGCAAAAGACTGAGATATCTTACCAGGAGAGAGGATGCATCAGAAATGTGTCTAGAGTTTCCGTAGAAGTTGACATTTTCACATGGCGAAGAGGCCTTCTCAACGCCTGGATTAAATGACGGCCTTCGTTGTAGTTGGTTGGTTAGAATACCCTGGATTTCCTCACCACCACTGGAAACATTATATCCATACTTTTTGGGGTAGTTTCCTGAAAATATTAGACTGGTAAGAGTGCACCTAAGGCAGTTTTACTAAATTTACGAAATTTCATTGAAGTCTAATAAGCAGACCCATGAAATTCAAATTCTATGAGTCGAAGCTTTTCTGAAAATTTATTTCAAAATACTCCATTGGCGGAAGGATAGAGCTCAGGGTATATCTATAATTATTGAGGCTGAAAGCGATATGTAACCACTAGACGAAAAATTACTAAAACCGGCTATTAAAAATATACATAATTTTGTTTACAATAGCATAAATTTGATGGGATGATGTTAAAATAAACCTAATTGACATGAAGATGAGAATTTACTATTTTTACAAAAATCTCGATATTTTGCTCCAGATTCACAGAAAAAAATAATTTTTGAATTCTTCATAGAATGAGCTAATAAGATGAGGATATTCTAAAAATATTCCGAAAAAAATTCAATCTCACAAAAATCTCCACTTTTTCAACTTTTGAACCCAAAATTTTCATCGATTTCGATAATTCAAAGTTGTTAAGCGGTGATATTTGGAATCAACATAAGACGATGAATTCAAATTTGACCATAGAGATAGCGAAGATCTTACTGTTTCCGAAAAAAGTTAAACTTCCAGATTTTGGATAATTTGCCTTCGTCATAATCGAAAAATTCAAATCGTTTGATTTCCCACAGTAATGACGAATTTCAGTGAACTTCTGCAGGTGAATTCAAATTCATCGTCTTATGTTGATTCCAAATATCACTGCTTAACAACTTTGAATTATCGAAATCGATGAAAATTTTGGGTTCAAAAGTTGAAAAAGTGGAGATTTTTGTGAGATTGAATTTTTTTCGGAATATTTTTAGAATATCCTCATCTTATTAGCTCATTCTATGAAGAATTCAAAAATTATTTTTTTCTGTGAATCTGGAGCAAAATATCGAGATTTTTGTAAAAATAGTAAATTCTCATCTTCATGTCAATTAGGTTTACTTTCTATCCTGAAAATGCCTATACGACTCAATAAATTGTTCAAGATGAAAAGCTGTCTTTGCTACCGGTTAGTAATCCCAATAAACTGAATAATATTAGAATTTCTTGCCAATTTACCTTGATTATAGATGTCTCCATTAGAGGAGCCCATATGAAAGCTTGTTGTCATACTTTTTGTGGGTATACAAGGGGATAGGGATACTCTCCCACAATACTTTGACATGGGAGGTTGCAAGTGAGTAGAATAACCGTACCTTGGATTATTCAAAATGGTCCCTATGCCAGTTGAAGAAGAGGGTGACACTGCTCTGGAATGATGTCCAGTGCGATTGTAGTCAAAGTCTTGTAGAGTATTCATCATTTGGGGATAATAGTTACGATCGAGAGTAATATTCCTACTCAGACTATTACAGTTAGTCGAGTTAATACCGTCATTTGGAAGGCACATGTAAGGATTCCTATTGTTACTACCACTAGCCAAAGTTCCAGGGCTTGTTCCAGTGAAGAGGAATCGACTTGATTCGTCAAGAATATTAGTTGTACTTGATAACATGGGATTCTGAAGATTTCCATCGAAAGAGGAAGCCTAAATAGATTCAAGTTCAACATTTCTTTCATCTATAGTCCAATGAATCCAATGACTAATTATTTTATTTCTCTAATTACAAACATTACATAAAGGCTTACAAACTCTCCATTATTTTGTCGTACACATGGGACACATGATTCAATCTTTTTAAAATTATATAACCTATATTTTGATACCAAGTTTGAGATGATTACTAGAAAAAAATAATTTTTTGAAAAAAAATAAAATTTGAAAAGTATTATTTTTCGATTTATTTTATTGCTAATTTACAACAAATATCTTACATGAACTACTTATAAGTAAACAAAATAAAAATCTTAAAAACAAATTAATGTTGAAACATCGAGATAATATCCTAATTACTATCTCCAAGGCTATTTTTGAGCTTTGCAAATTGTTAGACAATGAAAATCATCTCTCTACCTCAAAAATGAGGATTGAGTTCATTGATATGGAAGAAATAAAATGCTATAATAAATTATTATTTTAATATTTTATCTCAATAAATAATACATTTTACGACCTTATAACTTTGAACCTTGGTGCCATAATGGAAAAATTTATAGCTTTAAATGGTTTTCATAACAGAGGGAATAGCTGGTTAAAATAAGCATTTTAATACTTTTTGAGGCTCTATCTAGTGATTACAATGAATTTCAATTTTCCTGCGTTCTGATCGATCAATCGTAAAAATGTGTTAGAGATAAAATCCTCCCGCTCAATCCATGGTTTGACTGTACTAATTATTCTCGAAAATTAACTGTTTTGATCAACTTTGCTGCATTCAATTAAATTAGATACATAAAGTTTTGAATAGAATTACTTCATCGGTTGGATATTCAATGCCGACTAGGGTCAATTTTACTCATACTCTATAGCTCAAAGTGGTCAAGCGATAATTTGTAGAAAATTTGACATATCTTTGATAGCTATAGGTATCGGTTGGAAAATAAAAGAGTTATGGGATGAGAATTGAGAAAATTATTTTCGTACTTGATCTAAAATTAATTGAAAACTACATATTAATAACCAATTGTTTTTGATATTTTCCCCTTTTTAACCAAGCTCTACGAACCCTTTAAATTTCATCCAATCTTACTTTATTTGCATGACCGTATTATTGAGAAGCTAGTTTTGATGTCTCAAATTCATCATTACTCTAAAACCATTCATTGACTAGAAAAGTTTACAGATCACAAAGGGGTATAGTAAAATTTACTTGATCATGTGGAATAGAGAAGCTCCCCTTTAATGAGTTTGTCTCAAAGTTATTATGATTCAAATGGCTTTCAAGAAAGGGTGAGCTAATCTGGTGGTTAACTTCATTGCAAGATCCCTTATAGAGGGCTTGTGAACCGTTGGCAGGATGAGTTCCCATGAAGAGATAGTCCTGAGATTGCATTAGGAATTCTTTCGGTGTATTAACTGGATACGATTGGCAATTCGGATAGCCATTTACAAGGGGATCGAATGGCTCCATCTTTGATAAGACTGCAAAAGAAATTAGGTTATATTTATGGGTTCTTTTGCATTTCTTTCTGACTAATTTGAATGAAACAGTCCCCCCTCCCAATTTCAGAGAAAGATTTAATCTTACACCATAAATTTCCTCCTTAACATCACACTTTTCCAAAATTATCTTAAAGATTAAATCTTAAACAGAAGAAAATGACTATTAAACCCGTTTATGTATCTATTGGAGAATAATTCCGACAACAGGAAACTTATAAAGTCTAAGTATCAATGAGTTGAATGGAAATAA
This sequence comes from Gyrodactylus bullatarudis, assembly GCA_012064415.1. Classification (NCBI taxonomy): domain Eukaryota; kingdom Metazoa; phylum Platyhelminthes; class Monogenea; order Gyrodactylidea; family Gyrodactylidae; genus Gyrodactylus; species Gyrodactylus bullatarudis. The sequence continues at coordinate 193,719 of SSNU01000135.1, read as the reverse complement.
CAAGGTGAGAGAAGCATACTTGTTGAAGATTCCCTTAGAGCAGTCTTGATATTTTTCCGACATTTCTTTTTGACAATAAATCCGACTAGGAATATGTTTGCCATGACGATTAAAACTCCAATTATGCATGCTATAGTTATGACCTTGACAACATCATAACCACCCCTGCTAATACCGAATGCTGATTCGTAAAGGCTACTGCCGAGGGTGTTATCATCACCTGAAAAGGTTCGCTTGTTTGAAAAGCCTTCATCTCCCATGAAATTTGTCTCAACATCAACTGAATGATTGGTAGAGTCTGGAATAGAAGTTCAAAACTATTTTCACTTGACTTTAGAGATGTATCTGTCAACTTACCTGATGTGGACACTAGGATGGTGTCGGTGAATCCTTTTGTACCATAGATTTCATTCTTAGATGCGACGCTGATTCTATAGGTTGCTGCCTTTGTAAGACCCCTAAGAGTGTAGGTTGATCGATTCGAATCTTCATTTTCGTCAACTTCGTATTCTAACAAGTTGGCTGGATTTTCGTTCAGTGCAGCTCGAATCTAAATAAATTTAGTCATTATAATCAAGCTTTATTAGACAACAAATCAAGTTATTCGTACCAGAAACCTTTGCTGCTGTCCTCCGTTGTATCCTTGATTCCAGCTTATAGTAACAGTTGTGGCTGTCTTGTTAACGACTCTCAAAGAACTTGGCAAATCAGGACTCGATGGTGTTACAAGTTGAATGGTCCCAACGGACGAACCCATCATGTTTGAGCCCTGTTTTCGTTAAAGAGGCAAAATTAATGAGAAAATATATAAAAATTAAATTCAGCTTACATGACAGTAATACTTTCCAAAATCAGTCGGTCTGACATGGTTCATTGTAAGGCGTGCCCGATAGAGACCAGGTCTAATTCTATCAATCGTCTTGGTGAATTGGCCTCCCTCGATGAGTGTCTGGTTAGAAGGTTCTCGAGTCCAAAAGACATCCGGAGCTGGCTCACCAGCAAATATACACGTGAGTATCGTCTTCTCGGCGAGTAGGTTCAGATTCTTTTCTGGGTTGTCGAGAAAATTTGGCGGTAACTTTGATGGAGCAGAATAAAGCCAGCGTGCAAGTGGCAGGAACTTTGATTGAACTAAAAATTTTCAATAATAAAATTAATCCAAGTCTTTTTTTATGGAAACTGGAAAAACTCCTAGAAAATTATTGGTAATCTTTCCAATTTGTATCTGGTGGCAAAAAAATCGATTATCGTTTTTGACAGAATCAGTTTGTGAATAGAGTCATTGGTAATTTACAAAATTTTTATATTTTATTTATTTTGAATTTTAACCAAGTTACATCTGAAAAGTAGAAATTTCCTTTCGAAAACTAATTTCTTTTGGTTAAATTTGATATTAAATTTGTCAAACCTCACCATGACTGATGTATGATTAGTCGAAATTGGTATAGGTTTTGTCAATGCTCGAATAGACTCATATATGATTTATCAATTTTGATATAAGTTTTGTAAATAAAGCTATTCTCGATGAATTTGGGAATTCATGTTTTTTACATAAATCTCCTTTTTTCATCAAGGTAGTGAAATTTTTGAAAGATATTTTGGTAACTGATTCAAAATGTACACTTTGAGTTGAAAATTTTTGTTGATTTGAAGGTCTGAGAGGAATCAAATGTTACTTTTCATGATCATCATTAGACAAAAAAAATGATTCTTATGATTGCTCTTATTCCTTTTTTTGAAAAGATCCGTCATTTTGAAATGATCTTGGATCACCCTAGTTTATCAATTTCCAAACAGTAAGTAGACTTTCGCAAGCAGAATGAACAACGGATTCTACTCTGAATGATCAACCTCTACATTGGACGGAATTGATAGCTATGAAGTCTTTCCTAGAAAAACCTGCAGATTAGGCTTGAAGCTGTGTCTAAAACCAACGTTTAATTATAGAACTACTAATTAGTTAAGAAGCGATTTGTACTTTGTTCACTCTCATAGTGATATCAGTCATTTTTTTGAATTTTTATCGTTTCGCATAGAGCAAGGAAGAGAGAATCAAGTTTCAAGTGTGATAGCTACTGCTACCTCCATTGTTTAGCTTCTCCTTATAGGATAAGAGGAGGAGCGTGAATATATATCTCCCAACTCCTGTTTCTTTTGTCTTTTACATCCCAAACATGGATTATATTAGATAGTCCTGTACAAGGGAAAGGGGATAAAAAGTTAGAGTAGGAATGCATCAGTCTCTCCAAGCTTGTGTTATATGCATTTGTATCACAAGGGAACAAGGAGTTTGAGGTATATTTCAAGTACAGTACTATTGTAGCTGATGGAGAAAGATAGGAAAAGGAGCTATTTATTTATCCTATTTATTTTTTTCTTACCTATGAGAATCTCCCTTTATCCGCCAGATCGAATTTCAATCGTGCAGAAAACTATATAATTATTGAATGCTTCCAATCCCATGTGTGTCTATACATTCCTCTATTCATTTCTTTTTTTTCATAAATAAATAAAGTCAAAAATTTATAAATTTCTTTTATTCTCTCCACATAGTGTTAGAGACTAAAAACAAATCCTTTTTCGCCATCCTCACCACATCAACTGAATATTTGGACCAACCGACTGAGAACTAGTACAAAATTTGATTACTGTTAACGTTAATATTCTTAATGTTCTTCTAAACTTCTCTGATCTCTTTACAAAGATTTCAGTTAGTTTCCTTGAGTCATTGTTACTCTATGATATGATGGACTTAATGAGATTGTTCTTTTATAATTTTTCTCAAAAATCTGGAAATCGAATATACCTCATCACCATCGATTTCTTGATGAAAAAATAGAATTTTTAGCAAAAGTGAGAATTAAAACTAGGTTATTTCTAACATTAGTCGTTTGGAGTAGCAACTCTTCTGTTTCTTAACCCGTAAGAAAACAAAGGTTACCTGAAATAATTGATTAAGGGGTCGTATATGACCTCTGGATTCGAAGAAGAAAAATTCCTAAGAATTCTAAATTATATATTTAATTAAGTTTGAGAAAATAGACGTTTTACCATAATCATACAGTTAGCTATCCAGTTCCAAGGAAATAAAACATCTTTTTCAAGTCGAAATAGTACTTTTAAGAAAAAACTTTTTCTTTTCAAACAATAAAAGTTTCCATTATATTAATTGAAAAGAAGATATTTCCCTAATCCGATATTACTGACCTGTAAGTTCACAAATCATCAAATTGAAATTTAGTGTCAATTTAGTTCCTGACAACTTGACACTATAGAGGGGAGATTTTTTTCAAAGTGGACGACTCAGCTATAAAATCCATTGAAACTGGACTTATTCAGGACAGAAACGTCTAGCGGTTAGGAATAATTAAATTTTATCTAATAGAATAACCTAGAAGAGATCTTCATTTTATTTCATGTGTACAAATCTATAGAAATAAATAAAAATAAGCAAGTTTTTTAATTGCAATTAAACATACATAGCTAGAGGCAGACGAATTCTCCCTTATTTTTCTAGTCTGAATTCTTTTTTACATGAATTCGGTCAGATATAAAGTGTAATAAAATTTGAAATTCAATCACTCCCCTAAATTCATCAAATTTTCACTCACATGGATATATCAAGTCGATAATTTTCACAGCAGGCGATCCGATTCCATTGTCAATGAAACATTGATATCGGCCAACATCGTTTGGTTCGAGTTTTCTAATCGACAGCGTACTGATCAAATGATTTTCTTCTGTAACTGAACATTTTGTCGAGTACTTGAAGGATCCGGTCCATTCAGTCTGAAATATTTATTTTGTGAATGAAAAATCAAATAAGAAATCAAAGCTGTAAAAAACCAAGCTGTATGTCCAGAATAATCTATAACACGGTCAATTTACTTATTATTATAAGTTATAAGTACTTTACCGTACATTTTTGCAAGTAATCAAAATTTCTGATTTTTGTTGAAATTTTTTTCTTGATAGAAAACGACCGATAAACTTTCTTATTATTACAGATTGTTTACAAAATAAATCCTATCCTCAAATTTGAAAAAAAGGGAATATTTCTAACCAAAGATCAAAGCTTCGATTTAGATGCTAATTGCTTACATGATGAAAGCTCTATATCAGAAATCTAGTTATCAATTCATAAAAAATTGGTCGTTTATTATAGCTGATGAATACTATATTTAAAAAAATAGTACAAAAAAGTACCACGCCAACAATTTAACACAGAAATAGTACCAGCTAACTTTAAATTGGTATAAGATGAGCAGATCTTTTCTTAAGAATATCGAAACTCAGCCGGTCCCCTGTCCAGACCAAATAGTACTTTTTTGAGGCCCAATTTAAAGAATTTTCAAAAGAAAAATTAAATCAACAATGAAATAAATTGATAGATAATCACTTCGCCACACGTAATGCCAGTTGAGAAAGGATTTTGACGATCAGAACCAGCATGGTTGAAGAAATCTTTTGATGCAATCTCCGGGAGATCCATAAAGCCATCCCCAATCTTTCTCCAACGTATTGCACTCGGTTTCGGTATCGGATTGGCCTTGACTATACACTCAAGTTCGGCTTCATCCTTCTCGAGGGTTATATTAACTACTGAATCACCAATCAATTTAGGGCTGTCTATTGTTTGTAAGATAAGAATGATTCAAATTATTCGATCAGATTGAAAAGTTTACAACAAACTCACGTGTGACGTTGAGGAAGAATGTTATCTGAGAGATACCGAGGGAATTTCCCACTATCAGAGTATAATTGGCCATATCTTCGTGATTAACATTTCTTATTTTCAATTCTCCATTGCTCGAATTGACTTGGACACGCTTGTACTTCAGATCGTCAATATTTATCAAGTCTGACTGAGTGATACTCGCAAATGGCTTTGCATCGCGTAGCCATTGTATGTTGTTCAAGATGGGATTCCCGCGAGGCATAAGGTCAAGAGTGAAGTCATTTCCTGTGAGAATTAAAATTCAAGCTAGATAACAATATCCTGAACTAATTACAAATATCACTTCTACTTACTTAAAGTACAAAACTATGGTAGCAATTAATGAAATTAAAAGAAAAACTTTATTTCTATAATAATGTTAAGCTCTATGCTGTGTATTAAGAGTTGGCCAGGGAGTAGAATAGAATTCTGGATTTATTTAATTTTCACAAAAATAAAAAGAACCTTTTGAGTTTCATAAGAATCAGAGTGAGGGTTATAGAAATTTTTAAATAATCTAATTCAGTTTCATTTGGCCAAAACTGGCTAATCCTTGATAGCTGAGAAGTGATTGAACATTATCTGAACTAAAACTCAAAGAATAGTTTTAGTAAAATGATTTTATTTTGTCACCCCCCCTCTCTTGTGTGTCAGTATAGTAATTAATTTATCAATCTTGTGTCTATATTGACAAGCAATTTCAGGAAATTATAGAGCTGATTAACTTTTTCAATTTTAATATGAGTACAAGAATTGAAATATTATTTTTATTTAAAAATTATAACAATTATCTATGATAATCTCTAATGGGATGATGATGCAACAATTTATAAATTCTAAATTCTTTTATTATTTCAAAAGTTATTCTAAACAGATCTTGTTTAGAGATCGTACGACTCCTAATGCCCCCTTTGGGAACTTAATTTCTCTGAATCAGAAAATTCAACCTCAGATTAAGCTTCAATGTATGAAAATAAACTTCATTTTTAATGGAAAAATTAATTTCATTTCCCATAAAATCAATAAATTCTCAGTTGCCAAAAGAATTTTATGCCAAAGAGTCGGACAAAAGTTAATTCAATTGAATGAAAAAATGGATCACTATGGATACCAGAAATCGATCCAAATTGCCTGCATCCGTTACTAGTCAAGACCTTATACATTGTTATTCATTGGAATTAAAAGTCATAAAAGTTAATGTCTTAAAAATGTTATTCTCACCTTCAGATATGTGCACTTGATATGTACCGTAAGCGTTTTTCACCAACTTTTTTATTTCCAAAAAGCTTGGCTTCGACCTGACCAAAGTCTGAAGGCCATAGCTATACACAGTTGGCAAGTAATCTTTTCCCTCGAATTTGATCTGGTCTAGATTTTGAATTGATATGCATTCGTAAATATCAGAGTCATGAAGTGAATTTGTTTTTAGTGTTAGGGAACTTTTGACTCGGCTAGCTAAATCCTCTTCGGTAACAATATCAATCTGATGAATACTATCGAGAATTTCGTGTTTGCACGCTTGCTGGATGTCCATAGCTTTGGATATTTCGGTGACATAATTTGTATTTGGGTTCAAATCTGAAGAGTCTTGGTCCTCTTCCGTAATCGGACATTTCCAATGACGCCAGACTATCCTGGCAGGTAAATTGCTCAATCCACTAGTACACTGAAGGGTTATTTCCTGCTCTGATCCGACCTCAATAAAAGGTAATCGTAGAAAGGGTGAAAAGGGAATATTTGTTCCAGATAGGGAAGTGTTCAGAGCGTTCAGCTTCATTCGGTCAAGGCGTATATCATTCTTGGTGTTTTGTTCAGTAATTTCAAGATTGACTCCAGATGTCATTACTGTCATCTTCATATCAGGCAGAAGAAATGAAATATTCAATTTTACTGGTACTGATATTGTTTCTTTGGAGATTTCAGTGTTTTCATTACTTGCGGCACAGCTAAATGAAAAAAATATCATTTATTTTATTTTAAACAATCCATGCTAATTTTCATTTTCATGACAAAGAAAACTTGTAATTGACTTAAGTATTGACAGGAAAATAGGTTTTTTCCATGATATAATCTAAAGTCTTCGATAGATATTAGTAAAAGTGGAAATAGTTAAGGTGGAAATAGGTTTAACCCTAGAAAGAAATTTAAGGGTCTATACGCCCCCATTTGTATTAAAACCCCCATTAGAAAAAATTAATTTCTCATTCGAGCTTTAAATGGTACTATCAATGGCGATATTGGTGAGATCAAAATAGGGGTGAGAACAAGACTTTCATAAATTATTGATTTAGCAGATCCATTAGTAAGCTGTGAAATTTAGCGACATGGGCTAATTTTTTACAAAAGAATACGATGAACCTGTGGGATATATTACCTAAACCTAATTGACACAACGCAATTCGAATTCTTTGTCTAATTTTGGTCTCGAATATCTGCATTTAACTGCTTCAAATCTTTGAAATCTATGAAAATTTTTGATTCGAAAGTTGAAAAGGTGGAAATTTGGTGCATTTTCAAAATTCGAAAAACTGCCTAATTTTGGTCAGATTGCATTATTTCAAAAATTTTTTAAAATTTTCACAACTTATTCGAAAAATAAATTTTTTCCTGACTTTACGAAGAAAAATATTTAGTTTATTGTAAAAAAAGTAAATTCTCATCTTCATGCTAACTAGGTTTAGATTTTCTTATAATAAAATCAGATATCACTTACAAAATATATTTTCCATGATAATCTGAGGTGAGTTGAAGATTCATAAAACTGCGTACTCTACCATCATCAGTCAACTGGGAATGATAAACCTCATTGTTTGGCGTGAATTTGCTTTTTGACAAATATCGTGAATCGTCTGTAAAAAATATAGATTTCAATCATTATTTATCAAAATAAAAAAGTTTAAATGTAATTCAGAAAAACTTACGTTCAAACCAGCTTATAACTGGCATGGGATTAGCTGGCTCCGATTCACATTCAATTTTAAAGTTGGAATTAACATGAAGAAGGCTGTTTGAATTGATATTTGTTATAACTGGCTTCGTTAGGGGTACTTAATTGATAAAATTCATTATTTTCATAATTGATCGAATAAAAAATAAAAAAATATAGATATCCAAATGGAGATAAGAAAAATTCTAATTAAGAGGTTTCAATCTTGCAGAGTTTTTGGTAGTTTTAATTAAGTCTATTTTATTCAATTCTAGATAATACAGGTAAAACAGCCATTTTTGTATTGGTTTATCTTTTTGCTAGACTTTATCACTCAGAAAACAGTGAGTTCTCGATTGAAAATAATTTTTTTCACGATTCCTAAAGAGAAAAAATTTCTCAATGATACTTCAAAATTAGAGCGGAACAGACAATTGAAACTGAACCATTTACTTGGACAAACTCTTTTAACTCTTGAAAACGTCAAAAATCAAAATTCAAACTTATTATTATTTGGCAAATTATAATATCACGAGTCTAAGAAATTTTTTCAACACGGAAAGATTAGACAAATATTGACATAAAAACGAAAAAGAGATAGGCATACTTAAGTTATAAAATTTCATCCACTCAGATTTATTGTGTTTATTGAAAAAAGTGAGCTGTAATTAAAACAATCTACGTATAAGACAAAAATAATTGAAAATAAGAATAAATCTCTTTAAAGAGATGTCTTCAAAAAATGAAAAAGTGACAAGTGAAGTCTTGGAATCATTAATCGAAGATGCTGAGATGAGTTTGGCCGAATTCCGGGACTTGATGCCTGAATGCCTAGAGGAGTTTCCAACCGACTTTAGAAATTATGAAGATTACGAAAGGATTGCGAGAAAATTCGAAAAAGAATTAGAAAACTGTTTATTCATTTACAACATGTTTGTGGATGACGAGGAAATCATTGAACCTGATTCTTATGAAATTCACGACCACTACAATTTTTGTCAGGAGGGACAGAAACTTTCGATCAAAGTAAGCGAAAAGCAAAAGTTGATGATATGTAAACTGCTAACACTGTTGAATCGCTTCAAAAGATGTACTCTAGAGGTGCAATATGCTGAAATGAAGAAGGTAATTCTCCCGAAACTCGACGCTAAAGTCATTAAAATTCTCAAAAATGGCGAAGAAAGCGTGGAAGACTTTCTCAAATCGTACCCACACTTTGCCACTAATTATACTGACGACGACCTCATGACCTGGTTGTTTATCCTGGATTTCGAAGAAATTTATTACTCTAAACAAAAGCTGGAGAAAATACTTCTTCTTGGGGAAACTAATCATGATTATTTAGAGAAGCACATTGAAAATTGCATGCCGGCAAAGAAAATTGTCTACTGTGCCATACAGAGAAAGGTTTTCAGTGAGTTGGGTTGACTCCTATTCTAGGAATATCTGGAATTCCTTGATATATCAATTGGTCCTCTTTTCATATGGTGCTCGTTTTATCCTAACAAGTCTTTTCTTTTTATTTCTGAGTATTCAAAGAGATCTCCAATTCATGAATGAAAAATTAGTGTCTTCTTCTAATGTTAAGTTGAATCCCAGTGTATTTTCTAGATCATAAATTTGCTTTAATGTGATAATGAAGAACTTTTTAGACCTTAATAATGATATATTTAAATTTGATTAAAAAGAAAGTGTAGCATGATAGTAATTTCAGAGGATTACATCTCTACAAGATGAAATATTAATTTTATCTTTAACACTACAGAGACACATGGACTAGAAAAGTCAATGGAAAATTCAGATGATGAATACGTAGTCTGTGGCAATACAGATTGTAGTCCTGATTATTTCAATCATCAGAGAGACAGAGATGCATTTAGCTTAGCAGGTGAAAGGGACGATTCCAACACGCAAAAGAGAAGGCCTCAAATTACAGTGAATACTTTTGGAAAATTTTCAATGCAGAGTTGAGTTTATTGAATTTTTAAAGAAGAATTTAATCTTACAACTAAGAATGCTTAATTTTCAACACATTTTACTTTTTCTAGAGTCCTCTCAGCTGAGAGGTCCAGATGAAATTGTGAAGTCTTGTAAGACAGCAAGCATCTTTTACAACCATATCAGAGATCCACAAATTACAATGGAAAAATTCAGATATATACTCAAAAATAATATTGATATTTTTTGTATGTCGTTGGTAGAAGCTGAAGCAGACATACTTATGGAAGTATTCCAGGCTGATCTGAAAAATCATTTTTATGTTTTCAAATCAATCGCATGTAGAAAAGTGGACATAAATTCGAATAGAATCCATATCAAGAACAAATACAATATCAAGGTTAACGACTTAATCTTGACTTTACAAGTTCATAATGAACATAAACTTTATCTTATGAAAATGTTTGCCTTGTATTACACGTATGAAGAGGTCTATTTCTCAAAGTATCAGCCAGAGTTGCAGAATAAATTCAATCTCAACCTGAATAACCAGAAAGAGTCAATGACCGATTATGTGAAAGCTAATGCTGATTTGACTGAACGGTGGATGGATAAGATTACCGATTCAAAATTTGAAAATCTTTACTTTAGCGACTTTTACATTTGGTTGGCGAGCATGTGCAAATATGAGGAGTATCGCTATACCAGAATACTTTTAAATGAAATGCAATCATGTAAATTCGAGAAATACGAAAAAGTCGTTAAAGAACTTAAAGGTAGTTTTGCTCTATTGAAAATTATCTGTTTGGCAGTACAGACGTGTGTTAACAATATCCTCTATAAATACGTGCTAAGCCGTGAAGTGGAAAAGCCAAAGGGATTACTGAGTGTTTGGAGTAATCTAAAGAGATATGGGGCATTCGTTCATCATGAATTTCTTCAGAAACATTTCCAGGATGACCAAAGCAAAAAATCTATAGCCAATTTGAAAAATTGGCTCAGCTAAAGAAAAATACTTTTCGATTATTTTATTCACTATATAAATAAATTGCAGTTCAAGAAATAGTTGAAAATTAAAAATTTCTAATAGCCACTATTCTATTTACCACTTTCGGAGATTTGAAGCATTAATAAACCAACATTTTAAATCAAAATTAGACAAATAACTCAGAGAAATGCGTCTCTTAAAGTTAAAACTTCTTTTGTTCATTTCCCTTTGTTCTTGTCTGAACCTCAGTAGCCGAATTCGAACAATTTAAATATTATTGCACTAGATTTACGTTGAATTGGAAATAATTAATTCTCCTCAACAATTTTAGTCACCATTTTCCAAGTGGTATTTGTAATCGGGATATAGGAAAATTGGATTAAAACGCATTCGAATTTTAATTTTGGTCTACTGAACGCCAATTTCAGATTCAGTAAAAAATGATCTAAAATTAGTTTTATAATGATACTTATTAAAATAATAGAATTCTCATCTAAAGGTTTCGACGGTGATTGTTTTCACATATCTTCTTCAGTGGTACGACAATCTCATCAAATTCAAATCCTATTTATATATTTTCATGATCTCATTCGTATCAGTTTTGTCCAATCAGATTAGAGAATAGTAGGATATAAGAGTTTGACCTATGATAAAAAAGTATTGTTAATCAGAAAAGAGTTATAATTTTTCATTAGATTTAATTTAACTTCCTTCTCAACAATTTTTTTCAAAACAACCTTGACCCAAGTTTCAATAAATTTGATTATAAAAAGGCTCATAAATCCAGATTTTCTCATGGAATTTTCTACATTCTGGTCTGAGAAAACAATCTATATATGAATAAAAAATTCGTGGATGCATTGTCACATTTTTCTATTGATTCAAACTATACATTATACATAATGTACTTTAAGGAAGAAATCTAATATGCGTCATTATTGCTTAAAACTTAAAAAAATGCAAAGTATTTTAAAATAATTCAACAGAGAACATAATCACTAAAAAAGATATCCTTATGAAGGCACAAAAGTCATCGACAAAGCAGTTGGAATCTTCAATATGGAATGATAAAATGAGCTTGGTAGATTTTCGGAAAAGTATTCCAAAGAGTCTAAAAGAATTCCCATCTAGTCTGACTGATTTAGATGAATTTCATAAATTTTTGCAAAAATTTCAAAAAGACCTTAGAGAATGTGTCCACATTTACAACATGTTTGTGGATGACGATGAATACATTGAACCTGAATCTTATGATATTGAGGACCAATACGATATATATCACGAGGAAGAGAAAATCACAATCGAAGTTAACAAAGAGCAAAAGTTGATGCTGGAGAAACTCCTAACACTGTTGAATCGGTACAAGAGATGTTATCTAGAGAAGCAACATGCTGAAATGAAGAAGGCATCCGTCCCGAAACTCGACGCTAAAGTCATTAAAATTCTCAAGAATGAAAATGAAAACGTGGAAAGCTTTCTCAGATCGTACCCAAACTTGGCTACCGATTATACGTACGAAGACCGTTTGAACTGGTTGTACATCCTGGATTTCAACGAAAGCTATTACACCCGACAAAAGCTGGAGAGTATTGATGTTCCAGAGGAAATGTCTAAAGAAATTCTAGAGAGACACATTGAAAATTGCTTGCCAGCAAAGAAAATTGTCTACTGTGCCATAAGGAGAAAAGTCTTGGGTGAGATAATACAAATGTAAAATTCAGTTATTCTCGATGATTTTGGCAATGTACGACTTTAACAAAATTCTCATTTGAGTTCGAAATTTTTGAACTGATCTCGTATTACCCTGATTTATCAATTTTGAAGCAGTAATAATCGTCGAAAAATAGGGAGTAGACTTTCGTACGATAATGGTTTGTTTCCTCTAAGACTATTTTTGGTCTCTTCGTCAAATGCTAATTTGAAAAAAGGGTTGATTCCTCTTACACCTCAGCTGCAACTAATGAAATTTCATTTAGATTATATTATATTATTCAGAAATTATAAACATTTTTATAGTTTGGGTCATGTTACTCAAGAGTCTTGAGTTAAGACAAAAATTTTATCAAACAAACAATTTATTGCTCAATCAGAAGTTCTGCAGTATGGTGTGAAAGTCGGAAAATTTAATCAGAAATCAAAGTTGGGTTTTCTTCTAATTCATTATGATTAATTTTTATATATTTTTTAGAGCTGGCTGAAAGTGAAGATATTCAAACAGAATTCAGATCGGACCAGATTGTAGAACATTTAAAAGACACCTCGATGAGTTACGATGATTTTGTTGAGTATCTGCCATCTGATATCACAGGCTTCGACGAGTCAATCAGAGATGAAGATACATTTCAAATTTTCATTGAAAACGTTAGTTTATCAGAAGAACTAAAGGAAATTACACCCGAGGTGAGGGAAAAAATTCTAGATGAGGACGTCGACCTCGATACGTTAGGTCTTGATGAGATCCAGAAAAATAGCGCCATGAAATTAAGAGCCGTTTCAGTTTGCTACAGAGAATGTCAATTGAAAACAAAAAATAAGGACTCCTGGCTCAAGAAAAATAAAATAAGTAGAAACGTTTACGAAAAGCTAACCAACAGAAGACTAGATACAAATCAGTTTTTAGATAAGCACAGTAACTTGGCAGAGAGTTTTGGTTATAATGATTTTAAAAATTGGTCTGGAATACTACAGGCTGAAGAAGAGAAAAAGTCTGTAGTAAAAATTATTGAGAAAATTGAAAAAAAAAATTTGCTACAATCGAAAGAAATTCAAGAAAACATTCACTCGCCTGAAGCAATAAAGCTTGTGGCTCTAGCAGCTCACAAGTCATTCCTTGAGGAAGAATCTTTAATGAAATCGGATAGAATAATTGAAGATTCATTCAAGGATACGAATCGAGGAAATGGTGAAGAGCTATCAGAGAAATTATGCGATCAAGGTTCAAAAGTAATCTCCGACAACAGTGTTAAATCGTCATCTGGCCAAGGCTTCAGATCAGTATTCTCAACAAATAAAAATTCAGAACAGGATAATGATGATACCGGTGGTCCAGGAAAGGATTTCGAAATCTCAGTGGGAACATATGGAAAATTGTCAATTCCCAGTTAAGTTTCTTAATTTTCATTATTTCTATTCAAAACAAAACTAATTCAGCTAGTCTATATAGAACATTTACCCCCTCGCCCTTATATTATGCAGTAATTTATCTAAATGATAAAGAGACTAGGACATAAAAATGAGGAACACGATTCCAAGTAAATTTAAATCTTTTGTTTTGTCTGAATGAGCTAGGTTGAGGATATCATTTGCCTAGTAATTAGAGATTGCTTTGCTACATTCGAAAGTAGAAATGATAAAAAGTTGGTTTTTCCCATGTTTACCAAGTTAACCCTTCATGTCCCATTGTTCCACCAGTTCTAAGCTTTCTTGAGCGATTATTTGAGCTGAAAGATACTTAAATACTCTTTCATCCGTCATTAGAAAGGAAATTTATCTACATTTTATAAAGAAGGCTTTTTTCATTGATTCTAACCAAGGTTACTTAAAGAAGGGTGATTTTCTCAAAATTTAGTCAAATATTTAGTACGTCTTTTTGACAAATTTTACTTTTTTTCAGAAGAGCATAAAATGAAAGATCCAAACGAAATAGTGAAGTCTTGTAAGGTAGCAAACATTTTTTACAACCATATCAGAGATCCACAAATTACAATGGAAAAATTCAGATATATACTCAAAAATAATATTGATATTTTTTGTATGTCGTTGGTAGAAGCTGAAGCAGACATACTTATGGAAGTATTCAAGGCCGACTTGAAAGATTACTATAATGTTTTCAAGATCTCTTCGGAAGAGGTGGATATAAATTCGAAAAGTTTTCGAGTTAAAAGTAAATATAGTGTAAAGGTTAATGAATCAATGCAGAATTTAAACGTTAAGAATGAACAAAAGCTGTATATAGCCAAAATGTTAGAACTAGTGCACGCATATGAAAGGTTCTATTTCGCAAAGTATCAGAGAGAATTGAGAAAATCGTATATTTTGGATCCCTGTCTGAAAGATGAGACATTTTCAACGGATGATTTTGTAAAGACCAACGCTAATATGACTGAAAGATGGATAGGTTATGTTGATGAATCAAAAAATGAAGATCCTCACTATGGCGACTTTTACATTTGGATGGTAATGCTGTGTAATTATAGTGAGTTTCGATACTTCAGAAGGCTTCTGAATGAAATGCAATTAGGGAGATTTGAGAAATATGATCAAGTCGTTAAACAAGTCAACGGTTTTAACACTATTTTGAAAATTATCTGTTTGGCAGCACAGACTTTTGTCAATCATGCCCTTTATGAATATTTGCAACACTGTGAAGTTGACAAACCAAATGCATTGGCGAATGCCTGGCCCAATTTAAAGAAATATGGGACATTCGTGAGTGAGCGAATTCTACACAAACATTTCTCGGATGACCAGAGCAAAAAATCAATAGCCAAATTGAAAATTTGGTTAAACTAAATAAATGTTTCATTTCGATACTCTGGTCTTCTAACTGAATTCGAGAAACAGCTACTCAAATGAGATTTTTGTAAAAATCATAAATTCTCAAATTCATCGAGAATAGCTGTATGTCTTTGTGAGAGAAGGGAGATTTTAATCTAACCTAATTAGTATGCACTTTATAGGAATCTTTTAATTTGGATTTTTTTCCACGATAACCCTGAAGAGAATATGCATAAAAATTGTTTAATTAGAAATTTCCTCATAACGAATCCGTTTATAGAAAATTTTTAGTTGGTAAGAAATTCTTACTAAGAATACGGGTTAGAAAAATATCTTTTTGGCTGAAATACCTAGCATACAAAAAATAAAAAAATTGCTAATTACAATAATTTTCAAATTAAAAACGTTTTTTAATGTTTTATTTTCATAATTTTAACTTACAAAAAAGTTGTAAAAATGACTTGAAGCCTATTAAAATTGTTTTCTATGAATATTACAATTGTGATCGGACAAAAAACGTTTTTAATTTTAAAAAAGCATGAAACGGCATTTTGAAATGAAATTTGATGGGATAATATTAAAATATCATATCGATTTTAGTAATTTTGGAAAATTTCGTCTACTAATTACTTCATTTAATCATCTCTATAGATTTATAAATTTCATGTAAAAATGAAATTGACTATAGTAGAAAAATATTTTGGCTTTATTCAAGTTAAATTGTGAATTTTAACTTTTACAGTTTCTTGAAGAATGTCAATACTTTATTTCAAATTCATTTTCATATTTAAAAAATGGTAGAATCGGTTCTGCGAATCTCAATATTAATGAAATACTACAGAGCGAGATATTTTTTTGAACTCAACTTTATCTATAGAGTAAACTTTTGTGTAAAAGGAAAAACTTACCCAATTCATCTAGCTCAACAATGATCTCATTGATGAGAACATTATCAAACTCAGCTTTGCAATGGACATCAGAGTAGTCTTCAATCAGATTATCCACTTGTAGGAGGCCAATCATTTGATGGGAATCCACATTTCGAGTGCCATTCACTTGACGGACATCAAAACTGTCAAATTTATCCCAATTGCTTGTCAGTTTAGATTTGCCAAACCAAGTAATCTGAGTTATCCCATAATATTCATCCGTAATGCAGGCGATAATTTGTCTCCTTTTCCGATCAATATAAACATGACGACGATTGTTTTGTAAATGTGGAGAGTTTTCCTCAAACATCTTTGCTCCAAGAGCATCTTTCCACTCTTCAAAGGGACCGAGGATCAAGAGTTTCTTAAATTCATCTAAGAAAATGAGAGTCAAGTCTTTTTGAATTGCAATTTTATGGACACTACATCATTGAATAATCTCAATAAAAAAATTAGATGTACGCTGAATCTTGTCTCTGAGGCAAGATTTGGCATTTCTCCTCATTGAATAATAAGACTACAGTACTTGTCACTAACACCCAAAATAAAATTCTTAATTAAGCATATACACTACTTGAAACAATGAAATTTCTAGAGATTCAAGTTAAGCTAGACGCCCTCTAAGCCTCAAAGAACACTATGAATGATGGAATATAATTCTGGAAATTTTCTAATTTAGAGAGATGAGTTCAGAATCTATTACTGCATTAATCTGGACATGAAGATTTCTATTTCCAAGTACAATATATTCTCAAATATAGAATTTCCTATTGTTGATTGACTAGAATTTTTAAATGGCGTAAATGTAAATATTGTCTATTGCTAAAAGAGGACAAAAGTTGCCGGCATGATGAATCTGGAGATTTCTCCTTTTATTCTGATGCACGATAGCTAGAGGAAAAGTCATACAAATATTTTAAAAATGTTCATCCCCAGTAAAGTCTCGACTTGGTTTAATTAGGCTAGGGTGTCCTATTTCAAGAGAGATAATTAATTTAATATCAAAAAAGTCTGTAATTTGAGAAAAGAAAAGATAAAGGGACTATGAATTTCTCAACTGAAGTAAATTATGGCTTCTTCTTCAAATCTCGATTAGAAATTGAAATTTTATCAAAATTACACTTTGAAATCAACGTCCTTCAACGTTAAATGATTCAAATTAATATTGATATTAGTTTAATGATCATATCATTTAGAAGAATCTGATAAAACTGTTAAGAGAATCTGATAATTTCCATGTTACATCGTTTTCCTACTCGTCAATCATGTTATTTCTCCGGTGAATTTGATGGAAGTTTTAATAATTTTAGAGAAATTTTTTTTTCCCAGAGTTGAGAGAACGGGGAGAATAAGCTGACAATGCTTTTTATGTACTGAATTACCTAGTAAATGTGACAATAAAACCTTTTGAGAAGAAGACCAATAAATCATCCTGAGTGAGTGAAAGCTTATATAGAGGTATGTACACTCTCTCTCTTGGTAACTCCCAAGGAAGTGAGAAATACTTTTTACGACATCACTTGCAATTTAAATTTCATCTATGGAAAAAAAACTTGAATTTAATGTTGACGAAAATGTTGGAATTGGTAAAATTGTAGTTTAAATACTAACTGCACATGATCTGAACTGCTAGATTCGTCTCAAGACTATTCTAGCTAGCCAGTTTGATCTGAAATAGTCAATATTTGTTCTCTTTCGCCCCCTTTTGTAAAACTTGAATAGACCCTGCGTTCTTAATTATTTACGTTTGCAATCTCAAATAAGCATAACTAATCCAGCCAATAATGCCATGAGTTTAAGTCCATTTAATGAGTCCTAAAAAGGGGGTCTTAGGGGTTGATGGTTTTTCAAATTTCCCAATCTCTCTCCAGATAGCATATACATCGAGTCGTTTTAAGAGTCTGAAGAAATCCTGCATCATTAGTGATAACTAGGGCGGCCAAAATGCTATTTTTGATATTTTGCAAGAATTTTGACGAGATTTATGAAATTAAAATTCTTGAGCATCAAGGATATTTACTCACGAAAATAATTTTGCTATTTTTCTGCTATTCAAAATTGAATGCTATTTTTTTGCTATTTCTTCGGGCTAAACCCTTGTCAAATAAATGGTTACATGAGAACAAAAAATATTTTTCTTGATTACGATCATCTCTTCATTTGATTCAAGCTGTTTCCTAAGCGTCTAAATCTCTTTATAGGGCCTGTTCTGAAGGTTTTTGATTGGTCGAAGAAAAATTTTAGACTTATTCAACCTCATTCGTGCCATAATTAAATGTCTGATTGTGATTTTTTATCTTATCCAAAGGAATTTTTTTTAATAATTTACTTACAAGTAGTATATGCTATAAAATGCTATAACTTTTTTTCTGAAAAATTGCTATTTTGTAAACGCCCTAGTGATTACTTATCACTGATAAGTTATTGCTAATTGTAAGCATTCGAAAAAGTTTAAAAATATCGTCTACATTCGATGATTGCTTTCTCATTGAGGTCTAATATAAGCAAGGTCTTAGTTAGTAAGCAATAGTTATTGATATTTATTGATGAGAAAGATGATTAATTCAGTTTTATTGTTTAATTTCCTCAAAAGATTTAATAAAATTTTTGATAATATATAAACTTATGATCAGTTTTTGTTGAATTTCCTACAGGAGCACATTAATTGTATTAGAATTAGAAGATTGAAAACTAAACATTGAACAGAGTTGGAGAGAAAAAAATTGGTAACAACATTTTCTTTTCTGATCGACTACTCAAAAGAAATAATACTTAATTCCTAATTTTGAATCCACAACCAAACTATTCTTAGCCTTTTAAGAGTAAAAGTAATCAGAGAATATATTTAGAAAAACCCTTTTTCGTAGCAGAATGCATAGCAGATGAATTCTATTTCATTGTATTTGGAATGAATGCTTTGAATTGCAGCCCAAGCATTTGTCAACATAGTCTTATTCACTAGAAGAATGCCGACAGATGGAACCATAAGAATATTCCCTTGTTTAACCCTAGAAAATAAGCCCAAAGAATGACTTTTGTATTGAATTTCCTATTTGGGAAGATTTCTTTCCCTCTTTTAACCCCTTCATGTCCAGAATTGTTTAAAAAAACTCTGGTTAATACCAGTGATTATACAATAAATTCTGCTAAATTCTTATTAGATTGATTTATGAATTAGGGAAATTTATAAGTTTTGACAACTCACGAGAAACATAAAACTTGAGTTTATCTGTATAGATGTAGCCAAGGGAATGAGTGGCCCCACACACCAATTCATCACCATGATTTTCTCTAGTTATCCTGTACAACTTTAGGGTTGAATTGATGGATTGGGCAGTTTCAGTGTTCTCGTAGAAACGACGAGAAATCTTTTTGCTATCTCTGAACCATTTCCAGGATAGTTGGGCTGTAGGAATGCCAGTAGGGAAGGCTGAGCATTTTGCCGTTATTTCATCGCCATCACGAAAAATTTTCTTTTCCATTTTTTCAATAACCGGCTTGCCAGATGGGCCTAAATTTAAAATGAATACCATCAATAAAATTTCCAAAATATATATATTCTTGAACTAAACCTAGAATTTGAGGTTTGAATGCCTGAGATTCCTCTTTAATTCATAATTCAAAAGTTGGAAGAAAATATATTGAATCACTAAATGTACATTTCTCAAGGGGATCGTCAGTAATAGTCTTTAATAAATATCAACCATGAGGAGAAAAGTCAAAAAGCTCCCATTGGCCAGGGTAGTTGTAGATTATATGAGTAAGTTTTCTGAACCTTTTCTTTTGTCGGTTCTCTGCTCAGATCGAAAGCTGACTCTTGATAGACGAAAATTCCCCAATCATCTTTCATTAACCCTTAAAGTCCCACAGTGATAGCTCTATCACACATCATTTTAAAAACTCATTAATATTTATTTAACCCTCAGAAAATACTTCGTTTGCCCCCCATTCGATAGGAAAATTATTAATCTTCTGGTATACGCAAAGATCTTGGCTCTATTATTCTTAAAAATCGTGCTATATTAGTTCAAAGAAAGTTGATTATTTTTTCAAAAAATTAATTTTTGTTTGAAACGTTTTTTTAAAAACCTACTTCCCAGTGGCATAGGTAGAAAGTAAGATAACTCTTATCGAGTAATCATACCTGTAGAATTCAATAATGCAATCGCCTGAACTCTATCTGCTAAATCTACAAAGATAAGCTATTTTTAGACCAAAAACTGACCCTTTTTTTGATCGATTACTTCTGAACCAAAAAAGATTGAATCCGAGTCATGAAAAAAAATTCTTTGAGACTTTAGGGTTAATTTCAGTCAGCAAGCTCAAAACAGGAAAATTTTAATTTCAGAGGTTTTTAAAAACGGTTTGTGTTATAATCACAATTGAATGATCATATTCTATTAATATTTTATTAAAGTAATATTAATATCTTTATGTAGTTGATACATTGAATAGGATTATCAATTGGTTAACAGTTATCCAATTCTCAATTCACGATATCTTCTTTTACTTCTCTAGGGATTCAAGTCTTGATACAATGATCATCGTGTTTATCACTTCCATTAACAACCTACCTATGCAATGCATAGATCTCAAAATTAACTATAAAATGAGTAATGTTGAATAAATGATTCATTTATTAACTCTGAGAGAGAAAGTTTTTATTGGAAATAAAAAAAGATGGTTATTCTTTTCATATAGATTGGGGACAGGAAATCCTCTACGTAGTTGAACAAACACGTAGTAAAAGAAAGGAAAATTACAGTATTGAACCAGTACTAAAAACGGACAATATTTGCACACACGAAATTAAAAAAGAGAAAATTTATCATTATTGAAATAAAAGTTGAATTTTATAACCCCTAAATTGATAGAAAATGTGCTGGCCAAGTTGTTGGGGCTGGTTAATACTTTTAATTTCATGATTTTTATCATGATAAACTGAATACAGTAATATAAAAAATAGTTATTCCACCAGATGAAACGTGGGTATACTTGTGACTGAAGAGTCTGAGTTAGAAGAATAAAAAAGGATTCATAAGGTCCCAAAATGGTCCTCTGAGAATTTTGATCTAAAATTAGTTTTATAATAAAATCTATTAAAACTTAGGTCAATATTAGAATTCTCAGCCATGGTCATCCATACGTTTCGACGGTGATTGTCTTCACACGCCTTCTTCAGTGGTACGACAAGTTTGTCAAAAAACAAATTACTATTTATAAACTTTCATGATCTCATACCTATGAGTTTTGTCCAATCAGATTCATCATCAATCAGATCTTGTATTATCTATTCTCTCATCTGATTGGACAAAACTCATAGGTATGAGATCATGAAAGTTTATAAATAGTAATTTGTTTTTTGACAAACTTGTCGTACCACTGAAGAAGGCGTGTGAAGACAATCACCGTCGAAACGTATGGATGACCATGGCTGAGAATTCTAATATTGACCTAAGTTTTAATAGATTTTATTATAAAACTAATTTTAGATCATTTTTCACTGATTCGGAAACTTATTTTATGTATAAATATCAAGCTGGTGTAAAGGTCTGATAAGAACCGGTTAAATAAATGCTTTATTACTCAATATTCACTCGACTTTTGAATCCTCTCAGAAATGAATGTATTTCCACTGATAAAGTATTTTCATATGTTGTTATACAAATAAATGCTTTGTAGGTTAATTCCGAATGAGAGGCGTTATTTTTAAAAATCTTTTAAAGCATAATAAAGGGAATTTTCAATATTTCGCAATGCTTAAGAATATAGGCTTAAATACAGATTAAAAGTGTATTATTTGAATAGAGATAGTCCTGAAATACGACTGAATAGTCTATCTATAGATAATTCTACTATTCAAGATTCTCTTATCAATTATAGAGAAGAGAGGTTCAAAAAGTAAACTCCAAAAGTTGATAAGAATGAATAAACAAAAGAGAATTCACAAGTTAATTCAATCTTGCTTACATGTATATCAATGCAAGTGTTGTACAATGTACATACATACGTCTACATTTAATGGAATTCAGTTGATAAGAAATGATCCTGATTCATATCACACACTATGTGAGTGTGTGTATTTGCATCCTAATTATTATTTATTTATCAAGGGAGTTTTTAATTTCCTCTCTCTTTGTGATGATGCCAAGTACATCTTTTCAAAAAAACTTTATTCGTTTATTTCAATGCCTTTGTGATAAAAAATACAGTAATAATCTATGAAACTTCACGATAATGTATTGTCGAACCTCATCAAGAATATTAGTGTTAGTTTCTAAAATCATATAGTAAGAAAGTTAGGGAACAACTAGCGAACAGATCAAGAGATGAATTTTACAGCCAGTTCCCCACTCTTACAAAAGGGTCCCAAAAAGAGCAGTGTAATTGTAATCATATTTTAACTGAGGTAGAGTCTGAAGAAATATAACGTCTGTTACTCAAATATTCACATGTTATTCACTAGAGTCTAGAATCTAACAATCTATGAATCGATTAAAAAATTTTAGTGCTGTATTTTCAACCCTTTCATGAGGTTCGCCCTACATAAGGCGTTTATTTTGAGACAGAGATTCTCAGTTGTTACGCAGGTATCAACAATATCAGATAATATAATTTATAATCACGCTAAAAAAATCTCAAAAAAACCAAAAAGTCTTTAAGATATTTCTAAACTTGGATAGAATAACAAAGATTTGGTTTTCAAATTTGACTTTCTTAGATCAAAAGAGTCCTCATTGTTCACCAGGTGACTGTCGTACAATCAAAGATATCACTTGAGTACTGAATTATTCTAGAATAATGAGTCTTTTCGTGATTGGTAAATTTTCAATTATTTTTATAGTTCTTCTTATGTCATGGTTGAATTTGAAAAAAAAACCATTCAAAGACCAGAAAAGTAATTTAAGTTCATAAGTATTACTTTCTAATTAATAATTTCGATATAAAATAGGTTAGTAATGTGGTCTGGGGAAGAAGGAATTCTGCATTATTCTGTGAAATCAATTAATGGGTTTTTATTCAATCTAAAGTCTTCCATTTCTAATTTCTTTCAGATTATGTAGGAATCATTATTTGTTCTTCAATATTTTTGTGTGAAAAACCCCGATTATACCATCAATAAAAGCACTTTTCATCATTAAATCGGAAAATATCTTACTGATCATTAACTAGAGGGCGAATTTCCATGATTTCGAATTTTTATTGATCTGAAAGTTACATTTAACAAAGTCGTCTTCTTAATGAGAAAAATTAAATTTTTGACTCCCAAGATCATATCAACCAACTACTTCCTTCAATTTCTAACACAAGGCCAACACAAACCTGTAAAAGAGGGTATCGGAATATTTTGAATGAGTCTCAAGCAAACTACTGTACTATTCGAAAGTTAAAACAACTCAAAGGTAGCTAAAATGGAAAAATTAATTTTGCTTTCAACGTCATGTGTGAAGTTCATAAGGGAGAGTTTATCAAAACTGGACATAAATAAATCGTATACTTTTTTGATAATTCTAATCAGTCAAGTAAATTTTCATTATCAGACAGCCAAGACAGACTTTTGAATGTATCATATGTATCTCCATGTTTAGACAGTTTTTCATGCTAAAAATTAATTCAGACAATCTCAACAAACGTAAGTCACAATGGGAATTTTAAAACTCATTTTTTTCATTTAAGCGTAACGAAATAATTTTATTTCTGTTAACAAACTCTTAGACCAGCGTGTTTTATATATTTGATAATCTAACAAAATAATAGCTTGAAAAAAATTCCAAAAATTTTTTTTTCGAAAAACCTCGGCTCAGGTTATATGTAGATTTCGATCCTAAATAAAAAATCTGCCTTTTTCTTAATTTAGATAGGTAATACAGTCGTGGCAAAGATTGAAGGTCCTCCAATGAAATTGTTTATTAACAGAGTATTCTTACTGAATTAAGCATCATAATAGGAAAAATAGTTGATATTATGATATAAAATATGTTTATTTCAATATAAGCATTTGAGACACTTGATATTTTTAATTAAAAAAATTTTATTCTAAAATTAATGAAAAACATAATGGAAATGATTAAAGGTCCCCCTGATGTTTCTGCCATTTAATACTTAGTTGCACAGCCTTTAAACGAGACCACAGCTGTCAATCGCCTCTTGTAGCCTTCAATTAGGGCTCGGCAAGTCCTTACATCAGTTTTTGCCCATTCTTCCTTTGCAAATTGCTCAAGCTCAACGAGGTTCTTAGGGTTTCTTCGAGAAAACGCATTCTTGAGGCTTCTCCAGAGGTTTTCGATTGGATTGAGGTCTGGACTCATAGAAGGCCAGCCTAATATTCTCCAGTCTTTATTCTGAAGCCAGTTCTTCGTGCTTCTTGAGGTGTGTTTTGGGTTATTGTCTTGTTGAAAGACCCAATTTACAGGATCCAGATTCAAGGCCCGAACGCTGACTTCAGCATTTTCCTCGAGAATTGACTGATAAGTTATCAGTGATAACTATCTGAATTCATGATTCCAGGGACTCGTACAATTGAGCCAGTCCCCGAAGAAGAGAAACAGCCCCAAAACATTACTGAACCACCACCATACTTGACTGTAGGTACGATGTATTTTTCTTGATATGATAAGTTCTTAGGTCGTCTCACATAAAGTTGGTTTGCTTTGCCAAAAAGCTCGATCTTGGTCTCGTCTGTCCACAAAATATTCTCGAAGAAAGATTCTGGCTTTGTCAGATGTTCTTTTGCGAAAGAAAGCCTTGATTTTTTGTGTAAATTTTTAAGCAATGGCTTCTTTCTTGGTCCCCGACCGTGGAGGTCATTTTGCACCATGTACTGACGAAAGATGCGATCCGAAACTGTTAGGCCAGTATCATTAAATTTCTCTTGAAGGTCTTTGCTAGTCGTCCAAGGATTATTTTTCACCATTCTAACCATCCTTCTTCTGGAATATTAGTCCAACTTGCGTTTGCGACCTCTACCAGGCTGAGTTAGTAGAGTTCCCGTGCGTTTAAAATTAAGCACAATATTCCGAACAGTATTCCGATGGATATTTAATAATCCAATAAAATTCAATCATATTTTGAATTTCGTAAAAAGAAGTATTTACCAAGTCAAATGCGGTTGATTTGGATCAAATTGAACAAAATTTTCATTTTTAAGCCAATTGCAAATTTTAGTTGATTTAACAAAAATAATAGCGAAATTCGAAATTGATAAAAATTTTGAACTCAAAGATTGAAAATGAGTAAATTTTCCATTTTTTAGCATCTTATCGGCTTATTTCATTGCAAGATTCTGGCAAACCCTGGAAAAGTATGGAGAGTTTAGTGAAAATAGTGAATTGCCGTTAGACTACATATTGGAAAATTATCCTTACTACTAGAATAGAATGTTAATCATTTAAATATTCATGATAATGAGCCAAAAAAATAAACATGGACTCAGATCACTTTGCTCAGAGAGGTAGAAATGTTTACCTATGTAGGTAAAATGGCTATCTGCGTTCTTTGCTGATTAATATAAGCTAAGGAGAGTTAAATGTATCCTTCAACTGTACTGATTGAGCGATGAAAAGGGCTGAGATGTTAAACAACTCCTTCCCTTTGAATAATTCATAAGTCGGAAGGGTAGAAATGTTCACAAACAAGCGGAGGTAAATCCTACTCTTTACATGAGAGACCTAAGCATTATATGGCCATATAGTATAAAATTCGATGCGTACAAAGAGAAAAGGCAGAATTTTGACTATGCAGAGAAGGTAGGGGAGACGTAGCGGTTGGAGGGAATTTACTTTGACCTTATCATGTAAAAATACCAGGGTATATTAGTAATGCATTTTTGGGATTATCATTGTGTTGGGGATAAGAGACCACACCCTGATCAGTCTTGTCATGAGTCTGTCTATCTCCTAATCAATCTCCTGTTATTTTTTCTAGATCTATTCAGCTATTCTCATGGATTGTGGAAATAAAACTTGACAAAATAAGGAGATAAAATTGTAGGACATTTCCACTGGCATTTCTTATCAGTATGCGCGTGTATTTGTCAAGGGATAGAAGACTACTAGAATAGAATGTAATAATAATTGTAATTATAACAAATAGTTATTATTCTTTTGTATGTGTCAGTAAAAGAAAAAAACTAAGAGAAAAGAACTATGGAAAAGATCTACATCGAGTCTATGGGATTTTCACAGATTTTCCCTTCCTTAGTTCCATTAAAAATGTTATTTTTGATAAATTGAATAAACAACAACTCTTGAGACAGGAAAATATGATAAGATGGAAAGTTTTTGATAAAAAAATAAGAAAAACGACTGTTTATAATTCATTTTTGTATTTGAAGAGCAAAGACAGCTTAAATCACTAAAAGAAATGTTGGAAGAGCATAGCAATAAACTAGGTCAAAGATCTCTCAAAAAATGATACGACAGTTTAGTTACTTGAAGAGAAATGTATTTCTAAAAAAACTCGTCATTATTGCCTATAAAGGAAATCTTTGTTCTCTATCAAAGTTTCCGGAATAGCTCAGGGTTTATAAGAATTCTAATAACTATATTCGAATACCTTATCAATTTTTTACTCAAATTTTAAAAGAATAACAACTTTTTCCAGATAGAGTTATTCATTTAACGATTATACCTGATTTGTTTATCAATTTTAGATTTATAAATCATTGGAAATTTCAGATTTGGCTTTCCTTTACAGTCTACGTTTCCCATTATCTCATTAAAACTTTTACAATCTCTTTTGGGACTAGAAAAACGTCAAGTTAAGTTGTAAGGTATCCACGATAAATAAATACAGATTAGGGATAGATAACGTTTAGAATCAAGTTTCAATTTCTTGTTCAATTAACTTTTTAAACACCCTCTATGTATTGTAATGCAATCTGAATTTTTCAGAGGGCTATAAAACATGCATATCGTTGCAAATAACTCTGATTTAATTCAGATTATTACCATTTTAAGAATATGATATAAAACGTTGAGCTAAGAGAACTGTTTTCTACATTTTTAGTTTTTTTTCAATCAATTAAAAAATTATGAAAGCAGTATATCGGATATTTAAAAAGTTTTTTTCGTTGAAATGTTGAACTTCTTAATGTTTCCCATCTAGGCAACGTTTATTCATATAACAGAAAATAATTTGATTTGTTAACTTATTTAAAGGATCAAATTGATGGTCAAAATAAGGAATTATGAATAAATAACGCTATAAACTCAATAACTCTGAGATTCAAACAAAAAGTCAAGAGCATTTCTGTGAGTTTTAGAATCTTGATTGCTTTTTACTAATTACCATCATTAAAAGTGATTCTGCCTTATCAAAATTCAATTAATTTTCAACCAAAATGAATTCTAGTTTGGTGAAAAGGGCAGAGTTGAAATAATATTGGTCAAACGCATGCATTCAGGCCAAAGGAGAGCCGTATGGTCTGTGTGTGTATTAGATATTATTCCTTAGTTATTTCATTAATTCCTTCTAACACATTAGTGAAATCTGCATCATATCGAAGACTATACTAAACGAGTTACAACAGAAGAGGGATAATTTACTTTGATCTGCATCTTTAAAGTTTTCCCTTCTTCTTCTTCCTTCTCTTTCGTCTTCTCATCTTATTCATATTGAAATGTGTTTGATGTAGGAAAATTCAAAAGGAGGAAAAGATTTGAGTAATGAATCAAGTCATCCAGAAAAAAATTAACTTGAGGCCTCCTCCTAAGTGTTTGGGTGTGTGCAAATAACTAGATTTTTGATAATAACTCCCTCATAAATCTTGAGAGTGTATCCCTGTATTTGGGAAATCTTGTTGAGTTCTAGTCAATTTTTTTGATTAATGACTCAGTTGGGAGATCAACAGCGCTTCACTAAGCAAATCAAGAGGGAATGAACAATCCTTTTGGTAATCTCGAATGCAAATGTTCTGGGTCATCATCACTCTCCCCCTGAGTTTCTGTTGTTGATGAAATTACTTCTACCTAATCAATTTGAATTAATCTAATTAATCTTTCCTTTTCAGTTGATGTCTTCACTTTTAATTTCTCTAACTGAATACTTTCAGTCCTAGGACCATCAAGAAGGCATACATGATTTCATTTACACTTGCTTTTTAGGGGGACTTTTTAGAGTATCCTAAAACTGATTCAAAGGCAGACCGATTTGAGAAAAAATTTTATTTATAAAAACAGAGACATTTTAAATTTCAAGCTGGCGCAATTCAGTGTTTTTGTTATCTTTAACTTTAATTTTTGTAGATAGTCGATTATTTAATCACATTGGAAAATAACTGACAATACCAAAATATCTGAGAATAGTGAGAATTTCGGAAAGTCAGTTATTGAAAAATTAAACAAATACCAAATGAAAAATTGAGTGTTTCAATCAATATAGGAAAGTTCGAAAAAATGTGATAGTATGATAGTTATTTGTCTTCTTTGACAATAAATAGAACTACAAATCACGTTTATTCAAAGCTCAGTTATACGAAAAATTGCTAATTCTTCAAGATAACTGATTTCTATACCGGTTCAGTTATTTTCCTATGTATAATTATAATCACAATTAAGCTTCGAAGAATTCCAAATTCTGTAAAAAAAATTTATTCTGTAAAATTGATTCTGAATTGCACAAATTTCATAGGTATTTTTAAGGAAATGCGAAATCTTGAAAACCTGTGAATGAGTTACAATAATTACCAGAAAAAAAATACTTCTACGGATCAAGTATCGTTTTTCCTTAAAGGTATTTTATTCAATAACTTCATGTTTGATATTATTTCATTTCAACATCATTTCTGGTGAGCTGAAAAAAGAAGTTAAATGCATAGAAAATCAGTCGTTCAAAGCAATCAAATTAAGGAGTTATTTTTTCAGATCTTATTCTTATTCAATCCCTTTAAAAAAATGGAATGATACTACCGAAAATGATTGAAATTTAATTACTTATCAGATAGGTACTATTTGTTGAGATGTTAAATGTTCTCTAGATACAGAAAACTACAAATTATTAGATTGCAAAGACTTGATTCATCTAAAAGGTGAGCATACACAAATAAAAAAATAACCAAAAATATAAGCCTTAATGCAAAAAATGATTGATTTCTGTAAAATTTTTACAAGAATTTTCCGAAGCTTAATCACAATCGTTCTTGAGTGTGATAAACTCGGTTACTTAAAGTTAATCGATCAAAACAAAAAATTTAAAGTAATTAAATATGAGTCTTTTTTGGCGTATTTTCCTAGAAAATTGTCTAAATTATTATCATGTCGATAAAAAGAGAACAAATCAAAGTGAAAATTTGAAAATTATCGTTTAGTAAATAAATAAAAAGACAAATTTTTTTCAAATTGAAAAACAGAGGTATTCTACTATTCATTTATCTTTAATCGAATACAGAGCATATTGTCTATTCAATTTCATTAGTTATCATTTCCCATTGCATTATGTTTTGTATAATTATGAATAATACGATGGAGATGGAATAAGCCCTGAGCAGATTCATTTCACTTCGCTTAGCTTAACAATCAACATTAGTATTATTATCAGTGCTGCATTAGTATGTATTGAAGAGTTCGCTCTAGTAAATTTGTACAATCAACATAGAAAAATTGAATTAGTAATCAGCAACAGTGTAAGTAATTTCGATCAGTTTTTATGTTGGACCTGTTCTTTTTTTTGTGAACAAAACGAGAGAAATGACCCCACTAGTAGAACGCTTTCCTTCCTTTACTACGATAAATAAATGAAAAAAGAAGGGTCATCTTGGCGATTCTCTCAACCGTGTGTTTCTTACTTTGATCTAATCTCAAAATTTTTCAATGAATTTTTCTACTATCATTACAATAATTTAAATTGAATAAATTGACAAATCATGGTAAAATCTATTTTCTAGACGATTATTTATAAGGAAAATAAGATTTAAAAATTTAGACCTTGAACTGAATGGAACTAAATTAGATTAAGACATAGAACAGAGTAAAAGTAGTTTACTCAATTAAATTAAATAATCTAGATATTTAACTCATGAAATTAATATAACTCACTATTCAAAGTTATTGATAGTTCTTGTCTAAGTTTTTGTTTTTCCAAATCGATAGATCTCAGGGTTGCCTGATTCGTGACAATACAAACCAGACGATCACCATTTTTCACATCGTTACGATTCAAACTGACACTGATCTGATACTCCTGATCAACCAAACTTTTTGAGTCCATTTCCGACGTCACCATTTCCTCGTCCAGAGTCTAGATAGAAGTTGAGTTATCATACGAGAAATGAATCCCTTACATGATAGATGCGAAACTTACAGCTTTCAGGATTCCATTGTGGAACCATTCAATTCTTGGGGGTGGATAACCTCCCTTTGTGGTGCAGGTAAGTTTGACTGTGGTATCCTTGTTGAAGCCAACTGGTATTATAATTCTATTGTTACTAGTCGGCTGTGGTTCTCCCACAGGAGCTCTGATAACTGGCATGGATGGTGCCACTGGAGAAAGATAAGAAAGTATTAATTTACTTTCCAAAAGGGATGTAGTATTTTTGAAAATAAAAATTATTTTATCTACTAGTTGCTAGAGTTCCAAGGTTAAAATCCTACCTTTGTCTTGTTACCAAGACTGACTAATGGTAACCAGTCGGTTAGGCAGAAATTAAGATGGACGCGTTGGATTTATTATAATAACCATTGTATGGATTTTTTTTTCTATTCAGATACAAAAATTCCGAGCCGGCTGACAAAAAATGAAGCTCTTTTCTTTGCGGACAAGAAGCTTTACTAGTTTTTACCAGAGGTCAGGCTTCATTTTGTAATATTAATCCAGAATGGCTGTCAATCTAAAAACTAAGAAAAAACATTTTCGCGCCAAAAGTTTTCAAAGAATATTTAAACAAATTTTTATTGTAACTATTTTCGGTGACTCAGCTCAAAAAAAGGTTACCCAAGACCTCACTTAAATAAATTTTTATTCGAATCTTTTAAAATATTAGTTAATGCTTAAATTTCTTATATTAACCGTTGAATGTTCATTGGGCTTGTTGGGGACATTTTAGCCGAGGTGATGTATTTCTATGAAAAAGATACCTTGTTAAAAAACAAAATTTTCCCTTGTGTATCTGAATAGGAAGTTGAATTTTCATCAACTGTTAATAAAAATAATGAATACATTCACTTATAAGGCAGGCATTCTTGTTAAAAATTTTACCAGCTCTGGTTGCTATCACTGACTCATGCTTGATTAGAAGAAATTAAAATTGATGCGTTTTAGGTATTTTTGAAAAAATAACCCATTCGATGCTACCATACATGATAATTTTACGGTCTTTTCATGGGTGAATGTTTGATGGAATGTAACTGCTACAATTTTTTTATTGTAGAGAGAATAGACTCCATTAATAGGGTTATCTTTAGCATAGAGATAGTAGACAATGTTTTACCTCCACTACAGCAGACATTATCGTCCCTTTATTTGAATACAATCGAATTTTAAAAACAAAATAAAACAAGCGATACAATACAGTTATATTTTTGTGTATTCTCCCCAACGGAAATTCTCAGAATGCAATGTGTCTGTGGTTATTATTTTTATAGGAGAAAAAAAGATAACTTTATGACGATATTACAATAAAAAAAGTTTTAATTTCACTTGCGATTTTGTCCCAGAATTGGAATTACAAGATTAAATTGAATTAATTAGATGTGAATATAGAAAGGAATCGGGTTTATCTGACTCTGTACCAATTTGCAATTTGTGTAAAGTACATGAAAGAAAGTCTATTTATCAGAAGGAGGAGTTTTGGGTATTTTTGTTAGTCTCTCATTCAATGCCGACATCAAGACTGAAGAGAGGGAACGTAGAAATGAAAGGATATAACCCAGACAAAAGTACTTTAACTCTTGAAGATATGGTCCAGTTTATCACATAATGGAAAAGTTTTCTTGACTACGCTAAACTATCTGAACAACAAAGAGGAGAGTTTTCAAGACTACATTTTAAAATAAGTTTGTTTTGAGGCTTTTGGAAATTGGATCCAGTGCTTTCTAGGCATTCATGGAACAGTTAACCCTCTCGTACCCATTTGATTGTGAGACTAGATTGAATAAATTTAAATATATTTTTAGAATCAGCATGTTCAGGGTAGAAATAATCGTGCAGTGAAAATTTGAAAAGTTTTGATATACAAAAATTTTTTTTGAGAAATCTCAATACATTTTTCTTATCTACTTATTAGCGACGAAACATAAAGTTTTTTTTTAATTTTGGCATCAAGTCTTAGAAATCATCCAATTTCTGAGAATATCTTGACGAAATATTTTATCCGCGAAGGTTGACAATCAGAAATTATAATTGTGTGTAATTTAGATTTACAAAAATATTTTCCCAAAGAAACTTCCTGCGGACATATATGTTCTCTGGGTACGAGAGGTTTTATCGAAGTGAAATTGCTAGAAATAGATAATTTACAAAATCTATCTCTGATGATGAAGGACCTATGGTAAAAATAATTCTAAAAGATGAATTTAAATGAACTGAATATGAAAAAGAATATCTACTTCATGTCGAAATCACTTATTTTCAATGTTAAACAAAATTTTCCCACATTAGAACAATATTCCTTTAACTAGAATCTGTCTCTATCATAATTGACATGTTACCAATGTTTTTAAAAGTTTGTTCCACTCAAATTAGTTTTAGAATAAATATTTAGATTACATTCTGAATGTTCCATGGATAAAAAAATAGATTGAATTAACTAACCTAATATGAAGATGAGAACTTGTTATTATTATTTTATAAGGTATTGGAATTAAAATATCCCATCTGATAGATATAAGGCCACAAAGTGGATTTTCTATTGGATTTTCTATCTACGAATAACTAGATCAAAACTAAATCTCAATATCTAGTTCAGGATAGAATTCTCTACATTTCGAAATTAATCTTTCCAAACTTTTCCGCTATTTAAATTTTTTTTAATTCTTCAAATTTTGATTTTCTACCAGATAATCTAATGTTAGAGGTGTAGTGAATAGCTCAATTTATGCAGAATCTATCGATAAGTAAAAATCTTACGATAAATTAGTTATAATGTGATTATAAACAGGTAATTTTGTAAAGTGAGTTGACTATTTTTAACCACTCGAGACAAATTGTACCTTATTAATACTGATATCATAGACTTTTGAGCAATCATGTACTTTTCAGAGATAAATCGTAGTATACTTTTCCCAGGAACAATAATGACTCCATTAGTTGAAAAAAATACAGAGCTCTCTGTTTAACAAAGTCATAAAATGGATGCATTATGTACAATAAAAAATAGTTTATTCCACACTAACAAAAGAATTAGATCACCACCAAGGGTAAAATATCAAAAACAATTGAGTATGAAAATAAACTCACAACATGTTGAAAAAATTCATCAGCATTTTTTGTAAATAAATTGCCATTTCAATAAAGAAAGGAATATCAATCAAATCTGATATAGTATTTCAAAATTTCAATCATTTCAAGTTTTTTGTTCTATTCCAGTGATTAATTAACTTATTTTTGAGCCAATCAAATACCAGCGACAAGTCTCAATGAGTTTTGTGCAATTTACTGAATTAAGTTGATGAGCAATGCTAAGTGAGCATTTATTTTAATTTTGAACAGACACTTTTGGCTGCTTGGAGAGGTTAACACGTAGTCAGAGGTTTAAATTCTCATGATAGCCAAAGGAAAGTAATTTATTTTCACAGCTACAAATCTCCATTTTTTAATTATTAATCCAATCAGAGAGAGAGAGAGGAATGAATTTGGCCAAGCCAAGAGAGAAATATATTTTCAATTTGATAAATTTTTAATAAAAAATTTGAGTCATCACGACACAGAAAACATGACGTAATCTATAAATACATAGATATTTTTATTTAATTATTCATTATTTTTAGAGAAGAAAATTTTTAGTCTGTTTCTCTACGTCTAGAAAATCATTTGCAAAATGTTCTCAAATTTGGAAAGAAAAAGAAAGTGGCTCTACTTTTTCAATGGAAATACAGCTAAAAAATTTGAAGCGGTTAAATTCAGATATTCGAGATCAGCATTAGACGAAGAATTCGAATTGGGCCGTGGAAGTAGAAAAGAAACAACTGTTTTCAAGAAAAAATTAAACATTTTAATTTTGGATCATCTCCCTTCGCGAAAATCAATAAATTCAAATTTTTCGATTTTACACCATAATGAAGAATTTCTGGAGCCGAATTCAGATTCTTCGTCTAATGCTGATCTCGAATATCTGCATTTAACTGCTTCAAATTTTTGAAATAGATAAAAAAAAATTTCAATTTTCACAACTTATTGGCTTATTCTATCATGGAAT
This sequence comes from Gyrodactylus bullatarudis, assembly GCA_012064415.1. NCBI lineage: Eukaryota > Metazoa > Platyhelminthes > Monogenea > Gyrodactylidea > Gyrodactylidae > Gyrodactylus > Gyrodactylus bullatarudis. Next base: position 159,375 of record SSNU01000135.1, on the reverse strand, counting down.
TCAAAAAATAAATATTTTCCTGACTTCCAGGAGAAAAATATTGAGTTTTTGTAAAAAAAAGTAAATTCTTGTCTTCATGTCAATTAGGTTTAGATAGGGAAAGTTGAAAGGATTACCTTAACCCTTAAAGATCTACTGGATCATTTGGTTCAGTTCTATCGTTGGTCAAACACGTTCGATGCTATTTTGTTCAGAGAAATTTGAATTTTTGGAAAAATTATTTTATGTTGCTTTGAAAACCTATTCTTCATGTAAAATGACTCAAGTCGTAATCGCCTGGACTCAATCTCAAGTATGAGAGATGGTCAAATTTTTTTTATCTATAAGATTAAATGCATATCATGTAATTGTAAAGTAAACCTTTAGATTACAAGTTTCCGGATGTTCTATTGTAAGTTACATTATTTTTTCTGATTCATTCTTCTGATGTCCTCACTAAATTTTTATCAAAAAGGTCTACTGTTTATACTGTATTTATTTTTCATTCAGTCAACTTTATGAGTTTCCTGTAAAACATGAAAACCAGAAACCATAAAAAAATTAATAGAAATGGACAGAGAGCCATGTACACATACAAACACGTAAGGGAAAGCAGTATTTAGCAGCACTGTAAGAGGAAATCGTGGAAAAGGATGATGGATTTGATTATAAAACAATGATACTCCATTTATAGTTTTAAACAAAAAAAATTAAGTCTCATGTGAAAAAAAGGAATCGCTTAAGGGGGGAAATTGAATTCCAATTATGACGTCATAACTACTACATATTTTATTCAAATTAACCCCAAAACTCTCTCACTGTCTGTCTGTCCACAGCATTATATAGAAAGGAGAACAAGAATTTATCAAAGTTATTATTATGTGATGCTTACAATGAGTAATTAGAAATCTATATATATCATTTCTAGAGAGATTACATAATGAAAAAAATAAAAGAAAGAAGCCGATTAAAGAAAAAAACACACACACACGAGAGATATTACAATTATGAATAGACAATGTGGAAATGAGAGGAAGAATTTCTAATTATTATTACATGAGGAGAAAAAGGTATACTTTTGCACGCTTTGAAATTTAGATGGGAAAATATCGGAGATGAAAGCAAGATGAAATACGCATCACGTCGAATGACTGTATAATAATAGAGCAATGAGACAAAAAAAAGGCTTTGACAGACTACCAATTGTATTTCTACTAAACCATGTCTGACATTTTTGGATGGGGACAAGGAACCCCCTTACCTCCTGATGACTGGCTTACTTAATTAATTGCATACATGTCAGTTGTAGCTGATGGTTGGTAGTTGATGAGGTTTCTTCTTGGTTGGAAATGAAAAATGATTCTCTCTCTCAAGACAGAAAAGAGATTCTTATCTCGAGACTTCCCCTAATTAAACTCAACTTTTGAATTCAAATTAAAAATAATCAAGTTAGAAGACAAGATATTGCTTTCCAATAACAAGAGTACAAACTTTTTTCTTTTTACTAATTAAAGAGTTGAATTATTTAAGAAAAGGCTATCTCAGTTATCAGTGTAGAGTTGGTAGTTGAGAGGATGATTGTTTGTACAGAAATTTCAACTTTTTATCATTTTTTGATATGAAGTTGGGAGCGATTAGAGAATTCAATAGCTATGAGGAGTGACCTCTATTTATCTAATCTGGTCAAGAAGAATAACCTTAACGAAAATGCAATTTTTTCAAAAACCAAACTTTAGTTTAGGAGTTATCGGGCCAAAATTGACCATTTTTAGGACTTAAAAATGAGTATTCAAGGTGATAACATTTTTGAATTCTATAGACATGGTTTCTTTTTTTTCCTCATCGATCTGTGAGTGGTATTACAGAAAAGTTCTTTATATTCCTAGGTATGTTTTATATTTTTTAAAAAACCGAGTCATTTTTAAATCTTCATAACTTGTAGCTTAATATGTTATTATTTCATTCGAAATAAAAGTTGCCATTATTTTCAGTTTCTTAAAAACAGAATTATTGTTTGAGAAAGTTACCTCACTCATTTTGAAGGGTTAAATCTTTTTTCCTCCATAATTATGATCGTAATCATAACCTATTTAAACCAGATGAATTTATATCAAGGAAGAACAATATCGAACAATTGGAAATTAACGTTTGGGCTGAGAAAAGGCTAATTTTAGACATACATGAATGTATGAATCAAATACTTGCTTGTTTTCTATTTTTCCTAGAATCCTTAAAAATACACCGAAATTATTCCAATGTCACAAATAGTTTCAATATTGATCTGCTACATTTTAATAGTATTTTAAAAATTTTGAAAGTTTGTTCAAAAATAGGGATTTAGTAATTTCTCGTAGTGAAATTCATTGAAAGATTTTGGCAAAAATTCAAAATTTGATGTTTTCATCTTTAATTTGGCATAAAAAAAATTTTAAAAAACGTATAGTCCAATAAAAGATTTCTAATTCAAAAGGAACTCGAATATGATGAAGGCGTTTTGTAAAAATCCAGCTTTATTCAACTCTACAATAGGAAAGAATATTCTGAGTCTTTTTCAACTTTTACTATTTTCATTCAAAATTTTTATTATTTTTTAACACTAGTTATGAATGAATTTCATTTGTAATAAACTCACCTAGTATGACAAGACGTGTTTTCCTCCTCAAAAGTTGCTCCCCATTGGCCGGACTAACTTGGCATTCATACTCACCACTATCAGAGGAGGATACATTCTCGATAACCAAGTCGTGATGACCTTGATCTGGATTACCTTCATAGTGGAATCGTTGTCTTCCCGGGATTGTACGATCATGACCTATTAAAAATGATTTACATTAGGGGAAAAAAACTAGAATCATGTTTCTCTTTGGTTAATTTTATTTGACAAGATGTTTGCAATGTTTTCTTCCTTTATCGTTTACAATATAAATTTTTCCCTCATCAGTGTTGTTTTGTTGATAACACACAGAAGAAGAACATGAATTTAATTCTCCTGGTAGGTAGGGGATACCCTCCAAAGGTCATCAGTATTTTTTTATTACAATACAATTTCCCATTGTAATATTATTAATTTCAGTATAGGTTGTACTTCATCAGAGGAAAAAAAGACATTTATCAGGGTTTTAATGGAGAAGACATCATCATAAATTCACAATATGAATGAAAAAGTTGAAAAAAACCTTAATTTTTGATTGTACAATGTACATTAGCCATGGTAACGAGGGTATAGATTTTAAATAAAATAAATTAACCTTTTTTATGCGGTAAGGCTAAATATTGAGTTTTTTGTAAGACGGTAAACTCTTCTCATCAGGTCAACTAGCTTCAGTCTTGAAAAAAATAGGACTATTTTTAACGAAGAATCCTTTCCGTTTACCCATAAAATGTCTGATTCCGGAAATGAACAGTTCTATTTTCGCCAAGAATTGCTTCGATTCCTCTTTAAACGTAATTCGTTTATTTTTGGGTATGTTCTACCCTTATAATAAACCTTTTACTCGGTAATAAGCTCAATCCTGAAAGAAAGATGAATGAATTTCATATTTTCATATATTTGTTTTGAATTTTTTCCCATTTCGGCAAAAATCTATTCTCGAATACGAGAAATGACTAAAAACAATCTCTGCTTTTGATAGAGTTGCAAACGAACGCGAAATCCATTAAGTTGGAATGTCATGCAATTATTCTTACGTATAACCAAAGAGAGAGGGGGGTGTTATTCCATGTTGTGATTGTTGTTAAAAACAAACAAATAAACTGATTGAAATGAGAATGTACATTTAAAATCTCTGGCATTGAAATAATTTTGGTTAAAATGTTTCTGACAAGGAAGGCTAATAAGTCACTATGATGTCTGTCCCTTGAATTAAAAGGTGAGAGTCAAAATTTTGAGAAATCAGCAATAAAATTAGAGTGTATGCATTGAGTTCTTGGAATATATACCGTGTTAAGTTGTTGATCAATCATTGACAATAATAATACATATTATTGAGTCTAATTCAATTTATTCAAGAAAAAAAAACAGTCCATTTACCTCTGTAATAATATTATAGATAGTCAATTTTTTACTCAATTATCTTCTCATGAATATCCCTCGTTTATAATCACTCAAATGGCTTTGAGAAAGAAACTAGATACTGTAATATGCTTAGTTGGATAGGAAAAAAATACATAATGTTCCTATCCTTGCTAAGAAATTCAATCACTTTCCAATGTGTTTATTAACGATGATAAGGATTGTTAGTTGATGTCGATGATGTCAAACTTTGACCTTGTGACATGTGATAATGGAATTTAGATGCATACCATACCTAATCTTTAGAAAATAATTGAATAGGTCTTAACCAAAAATAGTTGATTCCTTTCCTTCAGAGTGAATGAATTACAGAAAAATGTAAAGTAAAAGAGGGTGTTAATTTTTAGCTATAAAAAACCCCTGTGTATTGTATTTGTTAAAAGCATGTCCAATTTGTGTATTTTGCACAAGAAGTTAACCTCAGAGTCAAAAAAACCTTAACTACCCCACACTAAAGGGAAATTATGAACTTTTTTAAAAAGACATAAAAAAGAGAATTCTACATGGTATCGTTGAGAGAGTTGATAATGTAAAATTGTTGTATTTTTCCTACCCCTACCCCATCCATCTATTCAATCAAGATTTATTTTAATTACTGAATTGGACATTACTGCAAAATCTATCTCATGGATAGATGATTTCTTTCTTTAAAAAAAAATGATGGTTCAACTTGACTCTGCGGTTATTTTCTACAGCTATTCTCGATGATTTTTGGGAATGAAATGAAATGAAGGAAGGTTAGAGAACAACAAGCGTATATTAGAGGGATAAACGTTATATTTCGCCAGGTCTCTTCTGACTCTACTCCGGTTAACATATATTTTGATTTTTCAGGTTTTTGCAACTTTGAGTTCAAATTTTTTGGTGATTTCAAGGTCTGATTGGAATCAAAAGTTATTCTTCAGGATCAAAGAAACCAGTTATCACTATTCGATATTCGTAAGATTCGTCAATTCAATCTGATCTCGGATCACCCTAATTTATTAATTTTCAAGCAGTAGAAATGATCGAAAAAAGGAAGTAGACTTTGGCACGATAATAGAGTGTTTCCTAAAAATTTTCGACCATTTTTTCCTTCTCTTATGCTGATCCCTCTCAGCCTTGAGACCAACAAAAATTTTCAACTCAAAGTTGAAAAAATCGCCCTAACTCAAATCGAAATTTTTCCAAAAAAGATTTTATTCCGTTTTTTTGTGGAAACCATAAATTTTCAAATAATTTGCCTCTAGAAGGATAAAGAGAATCCATTTAATACAACAAAGCTCTCTAAGAGTTCTATTAGAGAGATAAACTCGATATGTCAAAGTATTGAGGCGTTAACGGCTAAATTCTTGGTGTCAAAATGTTAAACTCTGTTAAACTACCAAGGCTAGCAGTATTGTTATCAATTAAAAATCTAGTAGCAAATAATGACTCAAAGAGGTCGTCTTTAATCTTAACCTCAGACAAAAAGAAACGTTTCTCTCTCACCCGATTCAATGGCGCTAGTATTTTTTTACTTTTTTAGAATTCGACAATAAAAGCATATTCATTTCATCTAGGCGGTGAATCAATTGTTTGGCCATAGAAAAAAAGAAGAAAATTTTATGACCATTAAAGAGTGTGTAACCCTATCAGAAGTGACCGTTTTATCATCATAGTAAAAAGAAGCTGTGATTAATACGTTATTATTATTACTATTTTTATTTGGGTTATGTCATGATTACTAAATTGGATTTCTCTTCAAGTTGATGATGAGAAAAAAGCATCGTTAGTTGATGAACTTTATCAAGTTTCAACCTCTTAAACAGATGATAGCAATCAGGGAAATAGTCAAAAAGTTCATCACACGGCTCCAGATGAAGAATTATTTTGACAGAATTAATTCCTTAGATAATAAAGTCTAAAGACACAAGGATAAAGTTAATGCCATCCGAGCATCAGAGCTAAACCCTCGAGGAAACTGTATGTATAGAGGATTAAAATAAAAACTTTCTTAAAAATCACAAAATCTTACTCAATCCTAATCATCACATTAAATAGAAGGAAAGCATTTAACAAAGGAATGCATTTTGCTAGCTATTGAAGAAACTATTGATGTGAGGTAAATCCTAAGATGTATCTCGTATGTTAGTAGAATACACAAGCATTACAAAGACTATTTATTCATTATGTAGAAATGTGTGTATGTTTTAATATGCCTGTGTTGCTAGGCTACTCTGTTTCACAGAGTCTCTCAAGTGGCATTGCTTACTTCCACAACATAATAAGCAATAAATACTATACTAGTTGAGAAGAATATGAATATGAGGGAAATATGGGAAACCTCTTTGTAATAATTTCTCTTGGCTTATTTCTTTCCCATTAAATCTATAAGATTTAATGTCAAATCTTCAAATCAAACTATTGATTCCTAGAAGGGAGAAAAATAAATAGGATAATTGGTTGCAATGAATCTTAAACATGAATTTTATTGATACCAAAAAGCCACTGGGAGTTTAAATAATAATTTTGAACTGGAAAAAGTTTTACAATTGCAAAAGTTTCTTCTATTAAATAGGGGAAATTACATGAACTACATATACCCATGTAGTTTGCTACCCATTTCAATTGAATGAATGTTACAAAAATTTTTTTGGAATAAATCACTAAATTAGAAAAATTAAAAAAGAGACTGATTTGAATTAGTTTCTTGCCACTGGGAATATGATCTCTCAAATAAAGCTAATTGATCTATGATTTAAACAGGAATCTCAATTTTTTCATAAATAATTTGAAAATGTTAAAGATTTCTTGTTTGAGAGTTGAATTTCGATTTCTTGATCATTTCCACCGCTTGAAATCAATGAAATCTCGATCATTATGATAATTATTAAAGCTTTGTGAAAAACGGTGGCTTTCTTGTCTATCTCTGATCATGAAAACTTCTTTTGACCATTCTGCCGTTTTCAAATGCTTAAAAATAGTTTGCTTCAATGTTCAAATCGACCTCATATCAAATCAACCAGATTTACACGATATACTAATGAGAAGTGTAAAACCAAGCTAATGCTTATAATAACGAGCAGATGAGTGTTGATAACTCTTCAAAATTCTGATTAGAAATCAGACAAACTAACGTGGAATGGAAAGAGTCAAATAATTATTTGATTAATTATAATTAATCTACAGACATGTTTCGTTCTTTTTTTTCAATATTTCAGTATAACAAGAAATAAATCGTTTTGTTACAGCAATTAATAATTATCAAGAATTCCTTTATTTCGATCATTTTTCACTGAGACTCACTGACAGAGTGTAAGCAAATAAATTCTAGCTCTAAAAGATTTCATGTTTTGATTTTAATAATTTACCACGAATAAAAAAATCTGCTTATGTTGAAAATAAACTAAAACATAACAGAGATAATTTATTTTCATGGAGCTGTTCACCCTCCAACTTTCAAATTAAGAAAAGTTTTCAGCTCAAAGTTCGAAAAAATGAAATTTTCGCGCCAAATGGGAATTTGAAAAATGACCATATTTTTCATAAAAATAATTTTTTTCAGAAATTCTTCTTCAAATTGTAAAAGTGGGCAACATGAGTAGGATTCCAAAAAGTCTTTAACTATTTCGAATTCCTAACAAATCCTAGATTCCCAACTTTATGTTAATTAGCTTTAGATTGATCTGCTACCTAGATAAAAGTGTAGGAATTATAAAAATTATAGTGATCAGAATTATTAGAGTAACAACTCTAGTAATATAATTCATCACTTGAAGGAAAATTAAAATCAAGATTAGAATAAAAAACACTGATTAAGCATACAAGGTTTAAAGTATCTTAGGTTTTAAAAAAAATCTCACGACAGAAGAAGAATGTATTCGAAATATTGTGTGAGTTCAAACTATTTTTATCAGGGTAATCTAAATGTTTTTTATTCTAATCTTGATTTTAATTTTCCTTCAAGGGATGAATATCATTACCAGAGTTATTACTCTAAAAATTCTGATTACTATAACGATCACTATAACCCTTACTTTTTAAGAAATACTACATTTTTCTCTCCCCTTTCTTTTTCTACAGATAGACCAATACAAGCCAGAAGACAACAACATAGTCAGGTGGCAAGCGAACAGCATTATAGTCAATCCAAAATTATTATTTTCAAGATCATTTTTGAGCATAAAAAATTATTTTTTTTAATGGTTTTCAAAACAGAGGGAATAGCTGGTTAAATTTAGCCTTTAAATACTTTTTACGGCCCTAGTTGTCACAAAAATTTATTCAAAAAGGTATGAGAAAAACAAGCCTTTATTTTAATTGATGGTTCCTATAATAATTTTTCTTTCCTATTGATTAGAAATACAATTTTAGATTTCAGTTCACTTCCAATTAGATCTATCCATGCGAGATATGAGCAAAATGATTCTTGGGTTATTTTATTATGTATTTCCAAACCAACTCTCCTATCTTGACATAATGAAATATAGATAAAAATCAAATGTTTCACAACCATCGAGATAAGAGAGTCTGGGACATGTTTCCTTATTTTTATTACAGTTATCATTAAATTTACATCTATGCAACCCTTCAACTCATAATCAACGCTGAATAATAGTAAGCAGATTAGATTATAATCATGAGAGAGACCCCCTTTCTTTTTCCAACGTGAGGGGACCCCCTGCAAATATTTCGTAGAAAGAAAGGAATATTTTTTTTCGAAGAATAAAAAAATAACTGAGCGGACATAATAATTTTTGTATGAAATTTTTATCGGCATTCTAATAATAATAATATCTAATGTAATGCATGGTAGAGAATGATGGATTTGAAATTGTCTGAAAAAAGCAATTCAAATCAAAAAAGTTTTACGAGCCTCTTGACAATTTCAGAAATGACAACTTCTTGTCTGAAAAAAGAGCTCAAGTAATTCAAGTAATACGAGGAGAGATACATTGACAAAAGGAAATACTCACCCAAGAGAAAATTCCCAGCACTCCATTGGGCTTTGCCCTTTTGGTGTTTGACACGGCAATGGAGTTTGGCCGTTTCCCCCTCCAATACTTCATACCTGGAGGCTGGCACTTGACTGAAACATTGTACTTTCTCCATGTCCTGTTGTGAATTACATATATCCGATTGTTGGACAGTCTCTGATAACTGCATCGACAAGAGATCTTCATTGATCAACCATGTGTGTGGAATGTCATTTTTTTGTCCATTCAGCAGAGCGTTGAGGATGAACAGAAGAAGGTGCAGATAAAAAAATGATTTAGTAAATAACAATATCATGATTTTTATAGCTCCTTGATAGATCCTCATGTTAAAATAGTCAACATTGTTATCGTACTATACTGCAATGAAACGTTATTCCTTATTAATATGAATAAAAAGGCTATCTTAGTTTTTAAAAGTGAATCATTTGAATCCTACTGGCTAGACTCGAGTAACCAATCAGAAAATAGTATTTTCATTCCCACCATAAAATTACTGTATATTCGTCAAACTACTTAAAAGTAGCTATATGTAAAAATATTTCAAATTTATTTCCGTCTAAATTCAACTAAGTCCAATTTTACTCCAGATCTTGATCTTGTAGATCTAACTCTTAGGACATAATAGTCTGTCCTCGTTGTGACTGTATTATCACACTAATGAACTTTGAGCCATGGATAAAAGTAGCAATATTCAGTTTATTCAATAGCAAGATTACATATGGCATCGCTTCAAAGATACGTGTACTGTAAATTGAACTGCATGCAGCTTAGATGGTAAGATTGAGGAATAAATTTTCAATTCTCCTTTTGTTTACATTTGGTGAAATTATAGTGGGATAATCTTGACCTGAGAATATTATTATTTTTCTCTTTTTAAAAAGAATAAAAATACAGTATTCGTGATAAAATTGTAATTTACAATTTGGTTGCAACTTTTTTCTTCATTCCCTCTACTCTTTCCCATATAAACATGAAAGAAATGCGTGCACTATCCGGAAAACGATGATAAGAAAAGAGCCCTCTTGGTTGTAGGATCAATTTACTACCCGATTGTAATTAAATTATAATATCTACTGAAAGTTTTTACACTGTCTACAACTCTTATTTTAATTGTATCTATGAATGCCAGGCGGCTACAGTTGAGAAGCATATTTAGGGGGAGTAGCTTTCTCCATTCATTTTTTGACAAATAATAACTTGTAATTTATAAAGTCTATATTTCATTTTACACTAATATTGACATTCATGAAAACTGTAGCAATCTTTAATCTTGTTTTAATCCCTTCCCAAATACCAATCTGATCAGAATTCAATTTTCTATCGATTGATCTGAAAAATCTTATTTTTTGGAATTTTCGGTCAAAGTTTAGTAAAGTTGAGCTAGGTCTTTGAGTGGTTTTCCATTTTCTAAAATCCTTTCAAGAACACCTCACCAATAAATATTAATAACTTTATTTCATTGCAAGAGATTGGTCAAAAGGGGTAATTTAGGATCACAACTTGCTATTATTTGGGTATTTTCAAAGACCGTGATACTGACCAAGAAATAGGAATTCTTATTTTAATCGATATTGAAAATTCTTGTCCATAATAACTCTATATTTGGTATTTTCAGAGCAAATTCTAAATTCTTCGAGCAAGGACCACAACTTCATATTATCTTCCCTATAATGTTTATACAATTTGCATAGAAAAATCTGTTTGAAAGAATTCTTGTCTGTATTCATTACACGAAGAAAAGTATGGTTTCAAAAAGACAGGTAAGCTATATTTTATGCAGAATGGTTATATAATTATTCCGTGAGAAATATAATGAGAGTTTAACTAAATCGGAAACCTGTTGCAGTTCTACGACAGATTTTCCAAAAGAGTACACAAACAAGAAAAAGAGGGAAAAAGTTGAAAGGGCGAAAGCCAGCATGAATCTCCTGCCAACCAATGTATTCTTACACTAGCTTTGGATGTAGGTTCTCTTTCTTGTAAACTGAAATAAAGACAACAGAATGTGGTATATAGCGATTGATTTGGTATGAAATGGATTTATATTTCCAAACAAAAATTTCACTGAGTTTAAACCAATTTCAGGGATAAATATGAAAGTAGAGGTGTTGTAAAAGTTGGTTGGAAAAAAGGTGGGGAGGAGGACAAATGTCTGAATCAGATAAAGGAAAAACCATACTTTTAAAACAGGGGAAATATTCAAGTTTTTACCACTTGGATGGAAAATAATAACCGTAAAATAGAAATAATTCTGGACAGGTTTTCATCGTATTTAAGAAGATTTTATCACTCACTAAGAAAGGGGACTGTCTTGTTACATTTTCCAAAGGAGACAGAATTATTTAACACTAAGATTTAAGTTTTAAGAAGAAGAATAAAACTTTTGTTATCTTAATTAGTAAAATAAATAAATTCTGGTTAGACTCTTGGGTTATAATAACGATGAATCAAGTATAGTTCTTCAAGAAGCTGTTCGGTATAGATTAACTATAACGTTGTTAGCTTGCTACCTGACTATTTTGTCTTCTGACAATCCTTATTCTTTAAGAATACATCCTCTTCGTCTTTTTCTACAGATAGACCAATGCAAGCCAGAAGACAAAATAGTCAAGTTGCAAGCGAACAACGTGAAAATCGAGTTTTTCAGAATGAATAATATTACGAATCATACTAATTTTTATCTTTTTGGTATAAAAATAGACTTAGCTTGAATTTGAAGCCAATCTTTGATTAGATTATTTTGAGTCAGGTTCTGTACCAATTAAAGCTGTTCTACATGAATATTGGAATCTCATCCAAAACCGAAAAAAAAATTATTTTGCATAATACCTCGAATCTTAATGTAATTTTTTAGATGATTATTGATGTTGGGGTGATTTACGGGAAAAAAATTCAGAACTTCCGAAAAAATATGGGTACATTGAGGAAAATAAGGTATACTCATAATTGGGTGAAATCTTTACTTTTGTATTTGAAAATAAAAATTTCTTTCAACGAGATCTTTAAATACTCATTGTCTGATTCATCCGAACACAGAAATTACCAAAGAATACGATTTTGAGATCAATATTCCAACTTTTTTTGAAATTTGAGATCAAACATGATAAAGTCCTACACCTGATTTTTATAAAAATTTGATTGATGAATATTTTTGAATAAATTATCTTCTAGATTTAATGAACTTTTGGTTTCCTCATAAATCTATTATGATCTTCAAACGTTAAAATTTTAGATTAAGAAATACAAAAGAATTTTTAAATACATTCTCTAACCTATATTTCTATGATAAAATAAATAAAGCTGTTCTGGAAATAGTCTTCGCATATGCCGAAACCAAGAAACTACACATTTTTCAACAGAATTGAAGGCAAAAACATAAAAATAAGGAATTAAATTAAAGGGTAAGAAATTTTGAGATCTGTTTCAACCCTGTTTTTGATCCACAATCTGAGATCTAAACTTGATCGGAAAAAATTTTTTTTCTTCCCAAATTGATCTTTATCTACCCCTCTTTCTGAGATATCATTTATTTCGTTCGCAATAAAAAAATAGCTAAGAAAATCATATTTTTAACGTCAGCATCAAATCTAAGGCGAAGGCTATTTCCAGAACAACTTTATAGTGTTTAAACATCTTTAGATAAAGAACGGTTGTCTACTCATAGGTTAAAGAGAGTAAATATATTTTAACAGACCTCTTCAAAAATTAAATTCATTGGTTAGATTCAAATTGGGATTCAATCTTGACAAATTTTGGTTGAATATCAAGGCACTTTAATGTTTAAGATTGGTTAGAATTTCAGAAAAATTTGTGTGTTTACAAACTTTTTTTATTAGTTGGCCGGAGATAAGGACACTCTCTGGCGCAAAGAGGAAATTGACGATTTTGAAAGTACTATTCTGAAATTGTTTATCTTTAGAAAAGATTCTTCTCAAGGGTTGAAAGGAAATTATTTCCTCTTACAAGTGTGTTTATCTCATAAGGAGAGAATAAATTTAAAAGAAAGTACAGTTTAATTTTGCTGGTAGTTTTTGGGAAGCAAAAATTCACAGAAAAAGTTGAAGACGAACTCAATTTGGGTACGCTTCCGTTGGAAGTTTAATTATTCGAAAAATTACCAGGAATAAAATGAAAAACATTATTAGATGAAAATATTCTTTCAATGTTACCTAATAAACTGTGTAATAAACGGTTCTCAGTATTTCTAATACAATCTCAAAGCAGTCTTTGTAAGTGAATCTAAAAACTTGACGAAACGATATTAAAATTGGGTCTCTCCTTTCGTGAACTCAAAGACATACTGCATATCTAAGCATAGAATGGGTCATATGAAAGATAGCAGAATTCGAGATCCTTTTTCAAACTATTATTCTGGCTTCATCAGAGTTTTTTCATTCATTCATTAAAAAGATCGTGGTGTGAAATTTTACTTCCCTAAAACAGAAAGAAGCCGTTGTTTTTTTAGCCAGTTTAATACAAAAAGCCCCTTTCAATACATTGAAATCAATGAAACTTATTGAATAAAACTTTTATCTATCCCGAAAAATTTAAATTAACTGTGTTTTTGTCATGAGACACAAGAAAAGGAATGAGAAAAATTCATAAATTTCTGACATGTAGGTCTATGATAGTTCGTCAAAGTTTAGGAGAATAACCCCTATGATAGGGATGTGGGAAATTTAAATCAACTTCTATTATGACTCGAATGTAGAGACCTAGCTATATGACCAAATCTCAGCAATTGATTTTTTTGATTTATTCCATTGAAATTGCACTCATCTCCTCACTATTATAATAGAGGAATTAAGGATGTTTATGGGTCTATTTTTTGGAATTAAGAGAAATTTACTGCTGAAATAATAGAGAATAAATAATAATGGTCAAAAGGGTAGAAAAATTTTTTATTTTCCACACCTTAATCAAAAATTCATGTTTTAACCATTTTTGAAAATCAAAATGAAGAATTTTCATGTTCTGATATACAAAAATCCCATTTTCTCTAAGATCATCAAAATTTACCTAGTTTCCTAGGAATTTCTTTCAACGTGTAAAAAGAGACTCTTTTAACGTGTAATTTTTTTCTAAGCCTAGTTCAAAATGTTGCAAAAACAATTCAAAAATCTTGATTTCGTCCTTTCTGGTAGTAAAATTCGTGCTTGCTCAAAAATTTTCGTTTTCAATCGAGACATTGTGTACTCAGGAAAAATTCGAAAATGCTTGGTTTTATGGGAAAAATGCCAAGTTTTCGATTATCTTCAAATTGAGATTGAGGCTGGGAAAAGTTGGCCTTCTCCAATGGTAAATAATAAGATCCACATTTCATATAAGCAGAACAAACACTAAAGGTCAGCCAGATAAAAATTACATGTCCAAGTTATGCATGCAATGAACAAGCCCTCCAAACAGTCAGAAACTATGTAAAATTTGATTAATTGAACAGAGCACTATGATTTTTAGGGGTGAAGTATATTTTAGTAGAAAAGAGGTCATGATAAGTCAATTTAAGATCTAATATGACTGATAACTAGGGCAGTGATTTTGTTATTCTAAATACAATGAATAAAATTTCGCTCATCCTTCTCAAGATTATTTTTCCAGAAACATGTCAGAAATATTTAATTTTTACTTAAAGTTGCTGTTCAACAGATACTCTGTAAAATTTTTCTGAATATTCAACGGAAAACAGGTTAGAAATAGTGTGGAAATTCCAGCATCAATTCATGATGTAGCTATTTTAAGACTTGTTATTACTCTGTTCTTATAAATATTCTGTATAACCCGGACTGTCCATTTCATTCAAAACAAAAAGTCTTTAGATTGACAAGCAAGCGAACAACGTTCTGCCCAACATGCTATGCTATTAGTCATTTTATAAGAAAGGCGATGCCTGAGAATATGAAGAAATTGAGCTCTATTTCAGGCATACTCTTCACTCTTTACAACCAATTGTACGGCTCATGTGAGGGGACCCATTCATATCTATTCTTATGTATGCTCAAAAGACTATTGCTACCTATGAAAAGCTGACCAATCAAACTCTTTCTTGTAATATTGATGTATTTATATTTGCCATGTAAAAGCCCGAAATAGAGCTCAATTTCTTCATATTCTCAGGCATCGCCTTTCTCATAAAATATGAAAAAGTCTTTGATTACCTTATTTTTTTTTTGTTAGAAATTTTTATTAGATATATATAATAGACAAAAATAATTTAATCTGGACAATCATTATAGAAAATAAGGTTTTTTGAATCTTGAGCGTCTTGTAAAAGTTAAATGAATAAAATATTATCTAGTGGATTTGATATAATGGTAGTGAAGATAAATAGGCCATCAAAGAATTTTCAATAGTCATTCTGGAATTAGTGGAGATTAGAATATAGAAGACTCTTAGTATAGTCAAGTTTAGAACGAATATGTGACATAATAGATTTTATACTAGAGAGATTATTACATTCACATAATTTATATTTACTATCTATCATATTATATGCAGAGAGTAGATAGTGATCTGAGAATGATGATCTTCTTAAATTATAGAAATTTTCGACTAATTGAGATGAATTAATAAAAGTTTTTACAATAATAGCATATCTTCGTAACCAAAGGGGATATCTTATCAACCCGTGTAATCATGTCAAAGCTTACTTATTACTGGGGTAGTATTCATAATCCCTTCTGAAGAAAATGTAACATTTTCGTCTCAAAATATGAGATTAATTATGGTAAACTTGAAAGAGAGACTAAAAACAATCAATTACGATACACAACAACTTGTACACAAACAAATTGGAACAAATGTCTATGGGGTTTAGAGTGTCTCCTTGATTCTTTTTCGTTTTATGTTGAAATGAAGAAAGTGCCCGTCATACTAATGTATTATTTTTACCCCACGAAATGCATAAAAATTGTAGTAAATAAATTGTAATAATACGGTATCCATTTTGACTCAATGAGTCATGTCTCATCTGTTTCCTTACTACATTGTCGTCTACGAATGTATCATCTCTATTCTATAGAAGCTGGGGATTACCAGAGTATAATGTCCTATACGAAAAATAAAATTAGCAACTGTTTTTACTAATGTTCAATCTGGAGGAATTGAAATAGGGTTAAGAGAACAAAGTATTTACCGTACGAGACATCGAAATTCAACTAAAAAGTCAAATTATAAAAATTCTAAATCTGGTTTATTTCTTTTCAATGAAATCTACCTAAGTTGGTTAACATGAGGAGGAGAATTTAACTGTTTTTAACAAAAATCTCAATATTTTTCTCCGGATAGTCGGGAGCACAAATATTCCCCATTAAGAAATTCAGTTGTTAAGAGGAAAAAACAAGATTTGAAGCAATCAAATGCTGATATTTCGGGTCATTGTTAGACAAAGAATCCAAATTACCCTGTGGAAAATCAAATTATTAAAGATTTTTATTATCTTGATGGAAAATTATACAAAATTTAGAAGCTTAACTTTTTCTTGTAGATGGCGAGTTTCTCTCAGCTACTATGACCAAATTCGATTTCTTATACTAAAATTGATCCAAAATACCAGGATCGAATTGCTTCAAATCTTCGAAATTGATATAAAAGTAGAAATTCAAAGGATAATTTTCTTTCTGACTTCCCAGAGAAACATTTGAGTGATTTTGTAAAAATATTAATTTCCCATCTTCATGTAAACTAAATATTTAGAAGAAATTTGCTTCTGAGAAAATAAATGGTACGTTTCAATCATAAAATAGTTTGATCTGGAAAAATTATCAATTAAAATTTCTTTTAAAGGTACATAAATAATTTTTCATACGACATTTCGATTTCTGTCTTGAGGGGTTGCCAGGGAAAAAGAGATATTGACGGAGAATATTACTTTGATAATTTTGGCATTTAACCATGTAATTTTTATGGATAGGAGAATGTCTGTGAAATATTTTTTTATCTCTCCCTCTACAGTCATCGAGGTATCCCTTTGGGTTAAGGTTTTCTCAATAAATTATTGGTTATAAAGGGATGTGATAACGATCAAGGTATTATTAATTCAAGAGAGGAGTGGCCGATTGGACTGAATTTCTTTTATAAGGCCTAGATTCTAGAGTTTTCTCATGGGTTTAATTGAATATAAAGAATACTAATCCTAATTCAAATTGGATCATGGAATAATCTGTGATTCTTTATAGTTTTAATTAGCTAAATTTAGAGTTGGAAAGGAAATAAAGATATTCTATGATTAAAACTTTGGAAAAATTAAGACAGAAATGGCAATCTTTTTAGGAGGGGGGCGGGAACCAAAGAAATCAATGTGACAAATATGGGAGGATTTGACCTGGGGAAAATTTATATATTTGTCAAGAGATTCCATCATGTTGTGATGTCAATGAGGGGATTCGATTTCTTGGGTGGATAGTTCATCTCTGACATTTATAGCGTGAGAAAATGTGTTACAAACGAATAGAGAAAAGGCAGGAGGTTCACCACAAGAAGACATCTATAATTCATTTACGAAGAAAAACCAGATTCGTCTTCACTCTCGGAAAAATGTTTTCAACCATAAACTGGTGGACAGAAATTAAAATTTGGATGATTACACGACGTGTCACTTTTATTTTGATCGTGTGGTACCAATATAAACTGAATATTTGAACAGTAAAAAAAGATTATGGAATTAATAATTGACTTTTTCACCGAAGACGGGTTGATTTTAAATTATCAATTTTTCCCATTTCCTGTTTTAATTTAGTATAATTCACGTCAATGTTCGAAAATAATATTTGAAATTCAAGGATCATCAGTGGTATAATAACAGTTCAAGAAATAATTATTTACAACTTTTGAAAGAAATTTAAATTTACTGTTTTTAAACCTTTATAACTTAATTAGTTTGACCTTAGTCCAGTAGTATAAGTAATTTTTCCCCTTCGATTTAACGTTAACTCTTGTTGCAAACGAATAAAGGATATCTTGATCACAAACGGTGTTTCTTTAATTTTCTCAGAAAGTTTAATCAACGAAATAAAAATCGACCCTTACTCATTTTTTTATCCTGACCAGTTGATCGAAGAGTACTCTTTCAATTTTACACAAAATGATGAAAAATAAGATATGACTCATATCATAAATCTTGAAAAACATGTAAACTCTCTTGTTTTCTTCTTGTGTAATGTTAAAAAATTAACTTCAATTGCTAATTACTGGTTTCATTGCATACGACTTAATCATAATTACCCTTCCTATACTTCAATGTTAAGATTCTGAGTCAAACACATGGATGTGTGTGAGGGTATGAAATTGCCTTATATACCTTCGAATACACCATATCATTCCACTATTTTTGAGAAGCTACGTCTGATTTGTCATTCCACTATTCTTGTTTCTCTCTTGGTTATTGACTGTATTTTCATTACTAAATTTTAGGTTTAGAAATCCTTCTTTCTCATCACATCCCAGAACAATTTTAATACAGTTTGAAATATAAATTAATTTGGGTCAATATAACGTCAAAATTCTTGTGGATAATAGAAAATACTCACATATTGTCGTAAATATCCGAATAGTTAACATAATTGTTCAATTCTAATTCCTTTTCATAGAATTCCTATCAAATTCTGTTAATGAGTGGAGGCAGATAAGTTAATGCCAAGTTTTTATAAAAAGTTTCTATTCACTCTCTCGTGCAAGTATTTTAGGTAAATCTTGAATTTGATTGGTTGAATGGGAGAGCCAATGAAAATTAAACTCAATGACTGAATCATGTGTATAATCAGACAAAAGATTTTTTCGTTTCTCTTGTCACGTATTTTCATGATAATGTCCCCTAAATGTAAAAGCTCTCTTTATCTTTCATACATGTTTTAAACATGGAAATTTCATGGTGGGCTTATGCATTTATTAATTTCCTCACCCTTAATTTTCGGGTGCATTCTCCATACTTACGGAAATATGGGAATGTCTAATTTTAATCTTACATTGTCTTCAACTTTATTTTTTGTCATCGTTATGGGAATTATATCGAAATGATGAAATTTCCCGGGTGATTACAATAAACAGTTGTTATATATAGGGGAATATTTTAATCTCAAATTTAAATTTCTCCCCCTATCGGTACACGTTGTAATACACACTGTAAACTTTAGTAATCGCTGGGTTATTTCTCCCTCTTGAACTTATCTAGGGTTGCTTACATGTTTAAAAGAAAGGAAATTACTTAAAATTTTATTTCTTTATACAAGATGATTCATCGTGTGGAAAGAATTTCAAAACGACTGTTGAGAGTTGTGCGTGAATCTTTTAGGCGATCTAATCACAGATGGAAATTTTGATCTATGATCTTGAGAAAAATCTCAATTTGGCGTCTAATTCAGATTTTTTGGCTTTTGATTCAGAAAGGTTCTGAAAATTTCCGAATCCCCACAATTCCACTTCAGGTATAAACAAAAGGTCGAACCAAGTTCAGAGTTTTTTATTGTATAGAAATCCTACATCTTTGTAATCAAATAACAATCTTCTTCTAGAGGTAAATTTTATATTGTCTAACAAAGCTATCTCCCTGTAGGTTGACATCATTAATCCTTTCAGAACGATAAATACAGTAAAAGTCCTAAAGATGTGATGTAGAGTTAATCCTCAAAAAAAAAAGAAAAAAATCTCTTCTCGATAGATTTTTTTTTCAATTAGTCACTATTCACTCATTCACTTTTCAATTTTTCACACACCATAAGTATCCTCAATTAACTTCTGTAGAGCAGAGATTACATGTAAGGGTCTAGATAGGGTCTAATTAGTGAGGTCAACAATGTTTACGTTCAGGATAAAAATCGATAATGATTATTTTCTGATCTGTTCAATCAGCTCATTTCGTTTTCCAATCAAATTTAGAACTAACCAAATAGGCAAAACTTTCTTATTTGGTGAGCTAGAGAGCTAATTTTTTCTGCATAACATGTCTCAGATTCTAAATTTTCATAATAAATTAAGGAATATTCCATGAATGCTCAATTTCTATCTAATTTATAAATGATATTCTCTTATATAGGTTTATTACGTTTGCCCTTGAAATCACCTGCTAAGAATTTGGGTTAATCTTCATGAATTTTATTTATTCTGAAAATTTAGAATCTGAGATATGTTATGCGGAAAAAAATTAGCTCTCTAGCTCACTAAATAAGAAAGTTATGCCTATTTGAAGTTTAGTTAGTTAGATGGATCCGAATCTGAACTATCTGAGAAACTTGGATATGAACTCTAATTATTCACTGCTTGAAAATCGATGAAAACTCAATGATTAAAGATGTATCAAAATGGCGCGTCTTTTTTAGAAAACTACATGGCAATAGTCTAAGGTTTTTGTTAAAATCATCGATTCCCAACTTCATTTAACCAGGAACTTGACTATCTCAGTACCGGAACGTCAGTAACAAACAAGTCTCAAGTTTTGCCTTAAAGATTAAACTTTTTTTCTGCTTCTATTCAACCTCCGAGAGGCCAAGAAATCCTATGGAATATATTTGTGTCTACTAATCTTGTAAATAGTATTCCGAACACCCTATTGTCACTTTTTATAAATAAGCTTTTTGAATGTATTTAAATCAAAAAAGGGTAAACTTAACATTCCAATGTCTTGGAATGACACAAAAAGGCTATCATAGACATACGTGAATAGTTTATTATTAAATACACCTATGTATTACAAATATTTTTTATTAAACAATATGGTTACAGTTACTTACTATATTAAGTAAATTTAATAAATAATGATAAACCAGAATGTTACACCAGAATGATATACATTTTGGAAAACACCTCGGTATAAACGATATTCCATATAGTATTTTGGAATTGTCGATTCATATTGATTTAAACTTCATAATCCAGTTCAAGCTTCAGTTCTAGCAGAGAAAACTAACAAAATTAAATGATAACTTGGCATTTCATTCATGCTTAAATCTTTCCTTCAAATACTTTAGTCTAAGAGTCAGAAATTCACTCAAAACTAATTCAAAATTTTAATTAACCTGAGATTTATTACAAAATTTTCAATTTTCCATCAAGAATTCAAATATGATAAAAATCTTTTTGAATCAAAAAAAGGATTGAAAATATTTTTTTCAATCATATTTTCACAAAAAGTTTATTTGTCCAAGGGTTAAGAAGTATAGTTGTGCTCTATTCTATACCTTTTGCAGTTCGTTAAGCAAGATATGAAATTCGATAAGGAATTCGTGAAATTCATTAAGGAATATTATTTTAAAATGTCATTATTGAAGGAAGAGATGAAATTCAATAGGGAAGTTGTGAAAATCGATATGGAATTAATGCAATTCATTGAGGAATATTCAAGTTTTTTTCGTCAATCAAAGATATCAATCCTTCGCTTGCAAGGGGACAAAATTAAGATAAAAATTACTTTAAATGTAGTGAATAAATTCAATTGTTTCAATTAGTCTTCTGATTGGTAAGCTATTGGATAGATGAGTTTAGTGTGGTTTTGTGCGAGGATTGATCTCAATTCATTAATCATGGGAGTGCCATATTCAACCGTTACAAATAAATCCGCACTCCCAGAGAGAGTTTACCTCGAAGAAGAATGATTATTGATATCAATGATTAATGTCAAAAAATTCCACAAGTTCTACAAAACTTAATTGATCAAATCGAACGTTGAACAATGGAGAAAACATTGACTACCTAAGAGGACAAGACGGTATTCCTGTTGCTAAATATTGTATGATAAAACTCTAGGAGATCGCAGAGGAAGCCAAATAAACTCTAGATAAAATAATACAATTCACAAACCATGTGAAATATTATTATCCTAAATTATTGCGAAAAGAAGATAAAATGTTCCTTTTATGAATTACACTAACTCCATATCGTTTTTCACAACTTCCCTATTGAATTTCATATCTTCCTTCCTAATGACATTTTAAAATACTATTCCTTAATGTTTGAGTTAGGTTCTAAACTCATTTGGAAGGTTTAGAGAACAACAAGTGTATATTTGAGTGATAAACGTTATATTTCGCCGGGTCTCTTCAGACTCTACCCCGGTAACATTTAAATACTAATTATAATAATCAAATAGGGACCTTCCATTGGTTCATTTTCTTATTCACACTAGTGCAATAGGCAGGGGGGAGGTTTGATCCATTGCTCTCGGCTTTTTGGTTACTTTTGTCTTTTTAGAAAACCGTCAATCTGTAACTGCCCACTGTGTCTCTTTCTCTTTCGTTTTGTTTTCGAGCTGTTTTTCTTCTCTCCCTTTTCACTAATTATAGGTTGGCTGATGATTTGATTATCAACTGCTGTTGACTTCTCGACAACAAACCGAAAGAGAAAGAGACACAGTGGGCAGTTACAGATTGACGTGATAAGTTCTTTGGACCAGTTTGAGCTTCCTTCCAGGAAATGTTCGTCGTGTGATGTTTGACAGTTTGTTATTCAGAATATTCTTGCTCGCATCTCCTTTGAATGGTAGTACTAAAACCAGGGGTTTTTCGTTGTCGTCATCTTCCTTTAGTTTCTCCTTGGGGTGCGAGTGCTTTTCGATGAATTTTTCCGGGTATCCATTACACATCAAAAGAGCCTTCAGCTTTGATCTCTCCTCCTGTACAAATTCCGCAGACACCAACCGATCAATACTAAGATAAGCATTGCTGTGAAACTGTCGAGAAGTCAACAGCAGTTGATAATCAAATCATCAGCCAACCTATAATTAGTGAAAAGGGAGAGAAGAAAAACAGCTCGAAAACAAAACGAAAGAGAAAGAGACACAGTGGGCAGTTACAGATTGACGGTTTTCTAAAAAGACAAAAGTAACCAAAAAGCCGAGAGCAATGGATCAAACCTCCCCCCTGCCTATTGCACTAGTGTGAATAAGAAAATGAACCAATGGAAGGTCCCTATTTGATTATTATAATTAGTATTTAAATGTTACCGGGGTAGAGTCTGAAGAGACCCGGCGAAATATAACGTTTATCACTCAAATATACACTTGTTGTTCTCTAAACCTTCCAAATGAGTTTAGAACCTAACTCAAATATTCTTGATGAAGTTCGTAAATATTCCTTAATGAATTTCATGAGTTTCTTAAAGAATTTCACAAATTCCTTATTGAATTTCATATCTTCCTTAACGAACTGCAAAAGGTATAGATTGAGTTTCAAACCAGTTTTATCATAAATACAAATTTAGAGACAGAACCTTGAACTAAATTTTGATGACAACAGCCAACCTTCCTCATCAAGAATATTAAATGTCAAGACCCAAGGACTCGGTTTTTTCCTTCACCAGAAATTAGAGAGAGGGGAATAACTCTGAATTTCTCCCTTTTGCTAACCCTGAATTCAATAAAACCTTGGGTTATAAATTATTATTATTCCTTTGTCATGTATTGTACACTCTCGAAAAGTTAGTCATTCCATCTTTTGCTTTTTTCTTCAAATAAATACCCAATGGATAAACCATATGATATAGATTGATAACATGCATCACAACTAAAAGAAATAAATTCTACGTGTATGACTTATCCACTGTCATTAACACAACACTCGGGGTAAGATGGAAAATCAACTAAATAAAAAGGAATTTACAGTCTTTTATAATATGAAAACACTATTGAAACTTATCAAAAATTTCTTCTGTGATAAAAGGGAAATACTTGAATCTAAATTTTTTTTGGATGACATTTGTCTGAAAAAAAGAGGGGATTTCTTGTGTCTGCCCAGGAAACTCTCACGGATTGTGCAAACCTGAATACAAAGATTTCTTTTCTAATCTACAATACATTTAAGCTATTTCGATTGCCAAGTTAATTAATTCTTAAGACATGTTTAATATGGTTCAAGGAATTGAAAAAGTATATACTAATAAGTAGGTTTAAGAATACTGTAGCCGAGTATCGCTTCTTATAATTGCTTGAATAAGGTATCAACATCATCGGATATCTGATGAAACATATACTCAGATAAATCCAAACTGATGAATCATAGGGATGTTGTTATTAACTATTGATGCTTTAGACAATGATACGATTGGTAAATTTTAAACGGAAAGAGAAGACTTTCAGAAATTACTCTTTTTTCAGATTGCGAAATACTTAATCTGATACAAGTTAGTTTAAATTGACGGTTCTTTAAAGAATTGAATAGGTAAAAAAGAAAGTAACCATACCCGTAGAATTCAAATATGTGATCAGCCTGAGATAAAAAGTAAGCCATATTCATTAGTAGCGTATTCTTGAACCATAGGAAATTTTCAATCTTAGCAATAACACTTAAAAAATTCGAGACCTTTGTAAAATCATTGAGAATTGATTCAGAAAAAACTGAAAAGAACTCAGATAACTCATTGGATGGTCTTTCATCCTCTGAAGAAAGGGCTAGTCTATTTTGTCTGTAATGAAAAAGTAGATAGTAATTAAAGATATCAGATTCCTACATCAGTTTATTCAACAAAAAATTTTTCCCTTGTATTAATACTATTTTCTTCTTTGGTAGTGTCAATTGTTTTGTTTTCCCCTTTCCTAAAGTACATGACATTGTTTAATGTCAAGAGGCATTTATCGAATATATTATTATTTAGACAGATAAATAAACATGGCTTTAACTATCTCGTCTGTGCCTCTATCTTGTCGTTCCTTATCAATAAAACATCAAAATGATTATTCAACTTTACCTTAAGTTCATTTCAGGCAGATAATCAGTCCATAGGTTATTAGCAGGGCATCCAAAATTATGCTTTAGCATATTTGGAATATTTTTGATTATTTTCAGCCTTAGTGAATAAAGAATATTTTTAGAATATTTTGATGTCAACATGAATTTAATCAGACTAACTGAATGAAAAACACAAGCCTTCTCTCATTTTGTGTATAGTAACTAATATTTAATTTTGTTTCCAATAGATAGTTCAGATAATCAAGGATTGTCTATAGAGTTTTTTACTTTAAATGAGTTTTAGGATCATCCAATAAGAAATAAGAGCTTTTCATTCGTCACTTTCTAGTGAATAGTCTCAAAATAAAAACTAAAGTTTGAAATCTTATATTTTAAGTGAAAGTTTTATGATGTCTTCTGTTAAGTTTCTAAGCATATTTAAAGATGATCTAAAAATCAACACAAGTGATAAGCTTGTTAACAAATTTTGCCCAGATATAGAAATTTATGCTAAGAATACTGATTGAAATTTTAAAATAAGAAATTATTTCTAGCATTTTCACAGATTTTTTGGCATATAAAAAGCATATTTATGTAGAATATTTTAGGGAATATATTCCAAAAAAATTGGCATATTTTTGGATGCCCTGGTTATTAGTAATAACTTATTATTGTTAGATTCTAAACTCATATGGAAGGTTAGAGAACAACGAGAGTATATTTGATTCAAATAATAACAGAATAGTATATGTTACAGTGATTCTGGAAACCTGTTAATTCGGTATTCAGATTCCTTGATTAACATTCCTTGATCTTATTCTTGGCAGAGTTATTACGAGGATTCTGAACTTTCGAATAACAGGAGATACAAGCTTTTGTTGGAATAAAATTACGGTTGAATGGAAAAGTATTACTGAAATAGGCATTTATCACTAATTGAAAATCTTCTGAAATCGGCATCATATATTTCTGTCCAAAAAAATAACCACATTGAAAAACAGGACGTAAAAACTGATCAATTTGATCCAAAAAATGAAATCCAATTTTCTTGAAAGTATGCTCAATCGAAAGAACAAAAGATTTCAATTTAAAATTGTGAAGAAAACTACGGAATTTCATTTTTTTAAGCTGTGAGTTTGTTTCAAATTAAATATTAGTGGATATTTTTGATGATTTTTTCTACCCTTGAAAGTTCTTATTCAAAGTTTTCGCCAGTTCTGAGTAGACGCGACATCTATATACCAATCGACGCAGAATTAATTGCTCTACATAATGAGCCTAATTATAATTAGGTATAATTGCTTCTACAATTTTTTTGATTGAAAAACTTCTCTCAATTTTCCCAAAATTCTCATTTTTCAATTTTTGCCAATATCTCCCAAGCTAAACCCAATTTTCTAATTCTAAGACCGGATTTAGAATCAGCGTGAAATTTTGGATCAAAAACACATGGGTCTTACCCAATTACTTTTTTGAAATTTTTTTTGACACAGTGCTATTAACAATCAAAGTGATTCTGTTACTCGAATAGTCCGACAATCACATCTCATGAAACCCTGACACAATCAGGGGATCAAATTGAATTTATTGAATTAAAATCAACTTTTGATCGCTCGAAATGGGAATTTGGCACTAACTCGAAATTTTAATTATAGCATAATTTACTTCATAATTATTTTTTTCTTCATATGGCAAAAGTGGGCCTCGTGATCTAGATTCTAAAACATCTTGATAAAATTCGATTTCTTGATGAAAACATGATGAGAATTCTGTAAAAATTCTTATCTTCATTTTAACTGGCCTTAGCTTTGAATATTATGATTTTGAAAAGGTTATGCGATGAGTTACGAAGAGGTCTTAACATGCAATATAAAACCAGCAGGGTAATACAAAATTTTTAGCTTTTCGAATTTATGCGTCTATTTGATAGGAAATAAGAGAAGAAGAAAAATTTCCTATTGAACCTTAATGTTTTTAATTATATTTAGATATGCATAATTTCAATTAAAGATGGCAAATATTCAAACTCGCGCCATCATTCTCCAATGAATTTGAAATGATAAATTTTTAATTATTGGACAAGCTACGATCTTTTTTTCAATCAGATTTTCACGTCTAATTAATAAAAAATCCAGTCAATTTTGGAAAAATTAAAGATTTTAGGAAATGGCATATCAGAACATCAATATTTTAAAATTTAGTCTTCGAATACGGCAATTACGGAGCATAGAGAATCTATTTGAGGCATAAAATAAAGTTGGTTCTTTTGAAGTTGGGAACCTATGATTTTTACGAAAACCTCGAGTTTTTCATCAAAAATTTGACTTTTTGGAATCTTACTCATGTTGCACACTTTCACGATTTAAAGAAAAATAATTCTGAGTAAAAAACTTTTCTATGAAACATATGGTCATTTTTCAAATTTCAATTTGGCGCCAAAATCCCATTTTTTCGAACTTTGATCTGAAAATTTTTATTGATTTCAAAGGGACAGACAATGTTACTAAAATCCCAATAAGACAAGAAAGCCAAATATCGCCAACAAATTTTCGAAAGATCCACCAATTTTCTTAGAAAAGTGTTCCTTTTCTAATAACCAGTAAACTCAATTAAAACTAGCGTATTTCTACTTGATTGTACTTTGAATTATCATTCTCTAAGCCTCCATTTGTAACATGGACTGCATGTATTTT
This sequence comes from Gyrodactylus bullatarudis, assembly GCA_012064415.1. NCBI lineage: Eukaryota > Metazoa > Platyhelminthes > Monogenea > Gyrodactylidea > Gyrodactylidae > Gyrodactylus > Gyrodactylus bullatarudis. The sequence goes on along the minus strand of SSNU01000135.1, from coordinate 132,026 downwards.
ATTGTTTGAAGACTCTGTTTTTCTAAAATTATATATTTTTTTCCAATCAAAGCCATATTATGCACAATTCCACGTTTAGATGTTATTGTAAATATGTTTTTTAATGTTTCCCTTTCTTTATCTGTGACATTTATCCAGATAGAGTTGGTAAGGAAGGGAAAGAGGCCAGGGAAACATGAATTTATCCATACATGATTCTTCTCTCTACTTCTACTTTTTCCTGAATTTTGTTTACAGAGTCGCCAATCATATTTTTCTTACTTACACGCAAACAGTGTAATCTGGGAGAGGAAAAAAGTATGGGTCTCTTGTATATTACTTTTTTTCTTTTCTTGTGCCAGCTTGTTGCTTTACAGTTCATTGTGTATATAGATCCCCTCTTTTGTAAACTATCATTATTTCATTAAAATCTGATCAATTCACCTCATTCACCCGTACTGAAAGAGTGTACCATGGCAGAATATTCAAATTATGAACATTGAACATTGAATTATATACAGAAGAAGTCTGAATGTTATTTGCTGTGTGTGATTGCCTCCAATTCATGATTGATTGAGAGAGTTTTGATCTTGAAACAGGTAGGGGAATATGAATTGTACATGAAGATAGATTACCAGGTCTCTTAGATAACATTAATAATGATATGAATTCCCTTTGGATATGTCACTCTTGATTTGAGATTAAACTCCATACTTATCTCAAGATTTTATCATGCCGGACTAACAGGCTTTATTCAACTTGAAGTATTCAATTAAATTGGATTCTAAGTATTTGATATCACCTGGTTTTACATTCAGACAATGGTTCATATATCACTTTAAACTTTCTAGACAATTTGAAATTACTTGACCCTGAAAGTCCCAAAAATACTTTGTTTACCACTAGGGACGCTATTGCATTGTCTTGAACAATTACAAGTGTATCTGGTAACAATTAATTGATTGATAATGCTTTATCAATTAGTGAGTCCTAACTATATTTATCAGGGTAATCTAAATGATTTTTATTCTAATCTTAATTTTAATTTTCTTTCAAATGATGAATTATATTATCAGAGTTATTACTCTAATAATTCTGATTATTATAACAATCACTATAATTTTTATAATCCTTATTCTTTAAGAAATACTACACCTTTCTCTCCCCTTTCTTTTTCTACAGATAGACCAATATTTCTATTTGGTTTCCCAGAAGCATCCTGTATGAAATTTATTGTAATCACTTAGCATATTGAGGTCTGACCATTAGTAGAAATTCCTGTTGCGTTTGGCCCTTTTTCCCTTCCAACTCCTCAGAATGAGACCAGACTTCTTTTTCTTCCCATATTTTGGAGACATAAGGTTAACGAATCATTGTAAGAAGAATTAGTCAATGACTAATAGTCATTCAAGAATTATTGAATTAGCCAATCAGAATCGAGCATTACTAAGTACTTACAATTACTTATTTTCACAACCATTAATTGAATTGATAAATACTTGTTTTCTTAAGCCTTGATTGCTACAATGCAATGCAATTTACCACATATTCGATAGGAAATCCAACTAGGTAATCTATACTAATTCAAAGAAAATTGATTTTTGCAAAAAAACTAATTTTTTTAGATCATGAATAATATGTTTATTGAGTAATTATCAAATATGTATTCGCCTTCAAAGATAGCTAATTATCGAATTAAAAAAAGGCCTAATTTTCGATCGATATCTCCTAAACTTAAAAAGTAATTGCGTTAAAATAACAGTAGATTTGTAATCAGGGTATTCACAAACCAAATGAAAAATAAAAGATTGAATTCGATTCATGAAAAAAACTTCTCTTGAACTTTAAGGGTTTGACTTGGGATTAAAATTGCTTATAGAACTTCAAGAAAAGAAAAAGAGTAATCAGAGAAGTAACTAAGGCTTCAACAGATTACAAATGATTTTCAAAGAAATCTTATTAATGATCTTCAATCTACTTACTTGGGTTAATGAATGTGTTAGAGAAGCCATAGCTAGGCCTCACATTGATTGAGAAAATACAGTGGACAAATGCCAAAGTGAAAGATCTCCTCTTATTGTCTTTCATTTTATCTCCATGAATTACAATTACAGATATAGATTGTATTCTCCTCATTCTGTAGTGAAAGTATAGTATAGCTAATGGGATGAATTTTTCTTGGCATCATCAACCTCATGCATGGATGTATACTATACATTGTATAGGAGCCTAGTTTACATGACTCTCTCAAGTCCTGTTGTCGATACAAATTGAAACATTTTTTTGTGTGTTTATACATTTTGTATGGTACATCCCAATGTTAACTATTAATAATTGTTTACTGTCTTTCTTTACTACTACATCTTCTTCGTCACTTTTGGAGTTTTTATTCTTCTTGTTGGCATGACAAGTAACTAACTAAATACATAAGTAAATAATTGCCTTTGTAATTTTGATCAAAAGTTTGGAGAAGCTGTTAGATCTTTTGGGTAATCTATAGAACATTTATCCCCTCTTGTTTTGCAGTAATTTTTCTGAATGACAAAGAGACTAAGGGCGTTTTAACATCGATGAAATGAAAACGGTGAGTTTTCATTCAGTTACTTGAGATGATTCTAAAGATGATGTCTAAGACAGGATTTATTTGGTTGAGACATGATCCATAGAAGGAATCACCAAAGAATTGCATGTAGTTAATGGTACCATTGGTCCTTTACAAGTGAAAGCGATTTAAACACTCTAATTTCATCGGACTGGGATGGCCATTGAGTTTCAGTTCCGACTGTAGGATTTTGAAGTCATCTTTTAAACGGAAATTCTATCATTTTGTCAATTACACGGGGGAAATAAAAAAATAAAATTTTAGATATATTGATAATTTTTTCAGGGTTTGTGCAGAATTTTGCACAGATTCCAAAAATCTAATTTTTATGAAAATTTATCGGAAAAAATTAAAAATTTCCCAAAAAAACTGAAATTCGCAAAAATCCCAAATTAGATCACATATTTCTTCAAATTACTTGTCTAAAACGCAATTAAACTAATTAGCTCATTGAAAAGAACGAAAAATTTTGCGTCTAAAGAGGTATATTTCAATATGACGCGAAAAAATCTTATTTATAAAACCCGACGTTAAACTTGGAGTAGCTGTAAAAACTCACGAAAATTGTCATATTTTTCGGATTTAAAAGCTCGCTAGAGCTCATATTTTCCATAAATCTCAAAGTGTTAAGACTCTATCCTATGAAGGTTACAAACCAATAAGAATGATTCTAAATTATGACTAAAAGATAAATCCTTAATATGATTGGTCAATTTAAGGTCAAGATTCATAGCTATTCCTTATACAATAGTTTCGAAAATAAATGAATTTTTATGCTTGATTCTGATTGGTTGATTCAATTTCTTGAATGGATCCATTGACTTAAACCGTGCATATCTATTTGAATTTCACAAGATATCGAAATAAAAATATGACCATTAGAAAGAGCACAAAATTTTGCATAGGATAGAGTCTTAACACTTTGAGATTTATGGAAAATATGAGCTCTAGCGAGCTTTTAAATCCGAAAAATATGACAATTTTCGTGAGTTTTTACAGCTACTCCAAGTTTAACGTCGGGTTTTATAAATAAGATTTTTTCGCGTCATATTGAAATATACCTCTTTAGACGCAGAATTTTTCGTTCTTTTCAATGAGCTAATTAGTTTAATTGCGTTTTAGACAAGTAATTTGAAGAAATATGTGATCTAATTTGGGATTTTTGCGAATTTCAGTTTTTTTGGGAAATTTTTAATTTTTTTCGATAAATTTTCATAAAAATTAGATTTTTGGAATCTGTGCAAAATTCTGCACAAACCCTGAAAAAATTATCAATATATCTAAAATTTTATTTTTTTATTTCCCCCGTGTTATGAAAAAAAGCCTATTTAGCCAAATACTAATTGGTTATTTCAATTCTGACTAATTACAATATTTATTTTCTATTCTACAGTATTTTCTAATAGATAATTTTCTACTTTTTATCCAGGTTTTCTATATTATTGCGAAATTTGGTCTATTTAGTTTGGGAAGCATTCAAGGAAAAAAAGAGTTCCCATAGTTTGAACCTGTTTTTATTATCATGTTAGACTATTAAATAATAAAATGATGGATTAACTAAATACCTAGTTATAAGCTATTACTATTCTTCAATGCTAAAGACTATATATCAGCTATTATTTCAGGTATACGACTGGTCTACCTCTATACAAGGTTATCTGTACAAAAGACTAAGTATTTTTTCTATTCACTTATCCATAAATAAAAAATCAACAATTAATTACTTTCTGATGATTGTACTAGGCATTTGAGTTTTCAGTGTTATACGCCTAAACTTTATATTACACCAAATCGTAGTGAAGAGTTTGGAAACCCCTACTTTTTAAAATATTCATGAATATTAAGGAAAAGTACAACTTTTTCTTTTGATTGCTTTTTATTACTAACTAAAAAGTGTAGTTCGATTAGAATGACATCTTAGTAAGGGAAAATTATATCATGGGTTAATTCCAAAAATGACCGCGAAAATTTCTATTATTACCATAAGTTGCTGCTATCCATCTTGAATTTTATCTTAATTAAGACAGTAAGAATATGCAGCTTTGGCATCAATAGAATTTTCGGGGTCACTTTTGGAATTAAACCTTATATCATTTTTAATTTTAACAAAATAATTTTTTGACCAGGTATCGTCAGTCTAAATTCCTGGCATCATTTGGAGCTAGGTATATAGGTAAAACGCAGAGAAGGTTTAAAATTTGGATCAATGAGTATCAATGAACAAGAACAGCTCATCAATTAAGAAACATTTCAAGATAATTTAATTGATGAATATTTCCAGTTATTCGGACGTATATTTTTTCATTTAATTATATTATAATATAATAATTATTGATCACCATTGTATAATATCAATATCAATCAAAAGCCTGAACATCTTTTTCTTCATTCGCCTAAGCTAAACGCTGAGCAAAGAAACACATTTGGGAAATAAATTTAATGGCTTTTTCATACCTTATAGCTAGAAATTATGTAATTAGGTTAACTTCAGCTTGTCATGAACATATTTCTCTAAAACTGTGTAAGAAAAGAAAAGTACTACGGCGATACATTGTACGGGGATATCAATCTTGTAATCTTCGGATGGAAGATGGATCATATTCTTACGGACACGAAATGTCTTTGTAAAAAGTTTCAAAATGTTTTTTTCCCTTGTAGGCTGGCATATTTTTCGATGCAAACAAACTTACTTGTATATTTACACACTGATTTGTTTTTCAGTCGACAACTTATTTCAAATCGTCATGTCGAGAATTCTAAATTTAAAGAGTTTCTCCTGTTGGTACGAGAAAAATCCAATGGCTAACATTTCTTTTTGGTCTAGCCACTACTGAAAAAAGCTACAAATTTCATTGATATTTATTATGAAAAAAAAAATCTCTGAGCTTGAATTTATGACGGTTAATATTTCAATCAATTACTTTGGTATAATGCCATCCTTCTGTCGATTAAACATAAGATGTAAACAAAGATCTCTTGAAGTTTAAGAAAGTGAAAATTTAGTCCGAAAAATAAAGTATTGTTTAATCATCTGATGCCTAGTTTCTCAGGGAATTAGCAACATGGTTTATTGCTTTCACAAGACCCTTTTTGGTGATAAATTTTCATGATATTCTTTAGAAATGTATTATATAATCCTCTCTTCTTCCACTAACCAGCCTATTATTATTTCTTTGTAATTTTATAGATTGTTTGCAACGCTTTAGGACTATAGTAGGACAGAATTTATCTCAGTTTCTCGTCTCTTCTACATCATCTATAGAAATGTCTAGAAGAGTGGATGAAGAATATAAAAAATAGAAATTCTTTTCTAAGTATACATAAGGTAGTCATGAGAGTAAATGAAGGTATTACAAGATGAAAGTCAATTTATTATACAGTAATTTATCATGTGAATTATCATATACTTTTTTAAAATACATGTTGGAATAATGATAACTAGACGTTTCGGAACAGTGTGATGCTCAAGTACCTTTTTAGTGGATGAGATTAGGGTTCACTTTGAGTTCTCCCCACAAAATATTATCACGGAATATGCGATGCATCTTATCAGTTTGTACTGTTATTTAAAATCTTTAATTTTACACCAATTGTTCAATTAATTTCATCTTAGATTATAATTGTAGTAATTCAGAAGGACATCCGGAAAATGTAAAAAAATTAATTGCCTTGTTCTGAAAAATATCGTTTGATTTCTCTTAGACCTTGAAATCAACAAAAGATTTTCAACTCAAAAAAATATCCAAAATAAAAATTTTTCTCAAAATTGAATCAGTTACCAAAAAACCTTTCAAAAATGTTGATACCTTGATGGAAAAATGAGGTTTTTTGTAAAAATCATGAATTCCCAAATCCATTGAGAATAGCTGTGATTGTGTTCTTAGAAAACAACATGTGGGTTTTGAAAAATCGTCTTCCGCTTTAATGGGGTAAATGAAAATCAATGTTCTAGATAAATCGAAAAATTGAACTTATTCAAAACAAAAAGTCATAAACCCTACAGCCACCGTGATGTAAGGACAATCCTATTTTTTGTAATGATAGAAAAACCAATCTGAAATTCATTTTCATATTCCTCAAGTTTTAAGGCAATACTGTACAGCTAAATTTTCATCTTTAACTAGTGGACGCCACCTCTTTTCTAGGCTAAGGTTATTCTCGTGCATTCTTCTTCTTTGGAACTTGAGGACGAATTCATTGATTGCACTCTCGCCTATAGATAATCTGGTAATTTTTATAAAATTAATGACTCATCAATCAATAAGATTTCATCACAAAACCAAGTGTAGTTCTTCAGTGAGCTTATCTATAGCGTTATTCGCTTGCTGCCTGACCAATCAAGAGTGACCATGTTTTCTTCAGGCAGAGAAAGAAAAAGATGAACGGCTGTAGTATTTCAATATATAATGTCCTTTGTAGAAGAATACCAAAGACATAAATTGATATGAATCTATGATTTTTACGAAGACTTCAATTTTTTCATCAAAAATTCGAATGTGTTAAAGACTTTTTGGAATCTTACTCATGTTGCACACTTTCACGATTTGAAGAAATAAATTCTTTTAATGAAAAATATGGTAATTTTTCAAATTTCGATTTGGCGCCAGAATCCCATTTTTTCGAACTTTGATCTGAAATTCTTTATTGATTACAAAGTGACAGAATGATCAGAGGTTGATTTTCAAGATCACAATAAGACAAGAAAGCCTAACTCTAATATCGTTTGGGAGGGAAATTTCGATTTTTTGATCATTTTCACTACTTGAAAATTAATGAAATGTCGACAAATCGAAATGACTCATAAATAGTTGATCTTTCGAAAATTTTGTTGGCAATATTTGTCTTATTGTGATCCTGAAAATAAACTTTTGATCATTCCCTCACTTTGGAATCAATAAAAATTTTCAGTTCAAAGTTCGAAAAAATGGGATTCTGGCGCCAAATCGAAATTTGAAAAATTACCATATTTTTCATTAAAAGAATTTATTTCTTCAAATCGTGAAAGTGTGCAACATGAGTAAGATTCCAAAAAGTCTTTAACACATTCGAATTTTTGATGAAAAAATTGAAGTCTTCGTAAAATTGCTCAGTAATTTCCTTGTATCAGGAATGGATGTCTTATGAATCAAATGTTGTGATCAATGATGAAAAATCCTGAATCTCTCGGTAGCTTATAATCTTTTTATAGTGGACACAAAAGTTTTTCATGTTGAATTTTAAAATAACATAAATTTAATAATTAATCAGTGACTCTGCCAGACAACACAGTATTTTAAATGTACAGATTCTATATTTGATTATCATTTGTGGTTACATGTTATAAACAAAAAAAACCATACAAAGAAACCATCTTTAATTTCTCAAAGTTGATTCGGGAAGCTCTTCTTTTCAAAATTCGGAAAACTTACAGAACACTTGGAAATATGATAGAAGCTCAATTAAACTCAAATTTGAAAGAAAATAAGAAACATTAGAGAATTATTGTAGTCAAAAGGATATGACTCTGAAACTGAAAGAGTTCAGATTATCGAAAGTTCTTCTCTTTTCTGATTGGATATATTCTTATCAAGTCTTGAGTAATTCCTACTCGCTGATTGGTCGCCTAGCATGCTGAACAAACTAATCTCTCTTGGATAGCTCAGATGAGGACCGATAGAAGAGGCTATTTTAAATGACTTGATTGTACTGTATTTTAAAACCTAGATGCAGATTTCTTTTCGGCTCAATAAAATTCTGATTTTGTATCGTATCGCGTGTGCGTGTCTGTGTAGGGGGTGTACATCCGAAAATTTTTTGTGCTTTGAATTTCTCATCATTTCCCTTACAAATTCTTTTGTTTACATTTCCGTATTTGCAATCTTCCCAAAGTGGATATGAGAAGGATGATGATATCAAATGAATAAGGATAAATTTTGTGCAGCAAGATGGATTTCTTTAGAGATAATAAAAAGAAACTGTCCCCTACTTTTGCCTAAGGACAAAAGGGGATATTACACGAAGGAGTACAGGTTGAGGGAGTAAACTTGTATTAATTTTATTCTCCTCCAGGTTGCAACTTGCAATGCATAATACAATGCAATTACAATACCTTTTTCTTGGGAAGATAATCCCAGATAATACTTTGGTATGGTTTATCAAGACAAAAGGGTTCTCTCAAGGGTCTGTTAGAAATTAGTATTATTATTTCAAAATCTGTTAACTTATCTTTATTTACACTTTCTTACGCAGGAATATTTTACTTCTTAATAAAGAATTATTAGTAAATTTATTTGGAATGTACTGGCATCCTTCTTAATTGTCCGAGAGACACTTAAAGTTAAGTAATGATGATGTTCGAAACATTTTTATTAAAAACTTGAGCTGAAAAATTTTTTATCTTGAAATGGCTAGTACGACCACTGTAATTTTTTTATTAATTTTCTCATGTTGGTCGAGTAGGATGACACCTCCTTTTCGTGCCAATATTTCCTATAGAGCTATGAATTCCAAGTATTATTTTGCATTTCATTAAGATGCTTCGTAATTATTCCATTCATTTTCAATGAATTTTCACCATCTTACATCACTAAAATATCATTTAATCAGCCTCCACATTAGAAAGAAAACAATCTTAATCGGATAATGTTGGAATTCGTTTTCCTATGATTCCGGTGGTAAATCATAGGAAAATGTGGAATCATCTTTTCTTTTTAAAGATATGCAAACCATCATTTAGGTAATGAATTCTATAGAAGAATATTCAGTTATCTGACTCAAATAATCTGAGAACTCTTGTGAGTTGTTTGAAGAAAAAGTGGCGTTAATTATCAAAAAAATGTTAATATTATTTGTCGATCTACTTGATAGTAGAAATACCAAGATTTTAGGAATTATCTTAGGAAAAAATATTTTGAATTTCCAAGAGTTTTGTACTTCAAAATAATTTTTTTATTCACTAAAAATATAAAAAAGCGTTCAAGAATCAATTCCTTTTGCACCAGCATCCAGTTTAATGATACATCCATTAAGCATTGGGTTCATTAATACATCATGCACAAGGTCTGAGAATTCATGAGGCTTACCCAAACGGTTCACAGCCAAATTTAAACTAGACAAGAAGGGTATGAATTTTTGATTACGAATTAGCCTCTCAGATTCAAATAGACCGGGAGCAATGGTGACAGCTCGCAGTCCATACTCTGATAATTCTTTTGCAAGGGGGACAGTCATTGAGTTTATTGCATGCTTGCTAGCTGAATATAGACACTGAGCTGAATTGCCTTCATCGGCAAGCGAGCTTGAAGTATTTATAATAACTGGAATTATGCCTTTTGGATTTTCTCCTTCATTTTTGATCATAAACTTGGTAGCTAATCTTACCATGTTGAATGTACCGAAGACATTAGTTTTGAAAATAGATTCTATCTTGTTATATGAAACGGGTCTTTGAAGAGATTCGTTGTAGATTTTTGCCAGAATACTAATACCAGCACAGTTGACAACACAATCAATGCGTCTATGAATTTTCAAAAATGCTTCAAATGCATCTTCCAAGTTTTTAGAATCCGAAATCTAAGTTCAAAAATCGATAATTTACATCTACGTGATAGACACTTTTGGAGTCATCTTTTTTTATATCGAAAATGCCAACATTGTAACCTTTTTGAGAGAAATTTTGAGCAACTGCTTTTCCAAGACCTGATAAACCTCCGGCAACTATAGTATTGAGCTGATTGTTAGTATTTTTAGTTACTTTCATCCTCCAAATTATCAAGATTCAATATCTATCATCAATTTAAAAATATTGAAAATAAAAAGTGGATTTATTTTAAATTGACAGTCTGATTTAATCAAAAGTTGAATTATTAGTCTATTTTTAGAAAAGTCTTTAGCTCAAATTTGATTTGGTTAGATGAAGGCAAAAGAGCCAGATTGTAATTACCTGTCTGTATGTCATTTCTAGTTAGTAATTTCATCATAGAATGACGTTAAAATTATTTCACTCGATCGGTTGACTAATCGTTTATTTAGAAGTTCTGATTTCAGTGATTTTGATCATGATGTTCTACAGAAATGTTTTGAGAGGACGCTAAGTGAATTGAAAGCCCTTCGAATTAAAGTACAAGAGAAAATCACTGATCAAGAGGTATCTTCAACTCTAATAATATTTTTAATAGCGAGAATGCCTTGACTTTGAGGATAGATTTAGAAGTTCAATGTTTGCTCTGAAGAAGAAAATTGAAGCCATCAAGGAAAAGTTTGATAATCTCGATAACAAAGTCAGAGAGTTATCAGGGAAAACAATAAGTCTCACTGATCAGTTAGAGAAGAAGAATACGCCCAGAGTAAGACTTGAGGAAGCCAGAGAAATGATTTTGGAATTTTATAAATACTTAAATGCTGGTGGTGCCTCCATATCAAATCTCGTCTACAACTCATCCAATGATGTGAATAAACTCCTCGATGCATCTGTTAAAATTCGTAAGCTCTATGCACTTTGTATGGAACTGCCGAATACTGAAAATTTTCTTGCTGCCAAACAAAAGATTGAATTGGGTTCTCAAAATCTCAATCAATCGTTGACCAAATGTTTCCTTGCCAATTATGAATGCAATAACATTTACGTTCTGCAAAAAATAGCTGATGTTATGAGCTACTCACAAAATCCTAACATGTGCGCAGAAACATTTATCAACGGCTTAATTAATGTGAGTTTCTTTTTATACCTCAAGTTTTAGTGTTTAAATCTCTTGGACTTTTTGTTTCTAGTCAATGCCAGCTGACCTTGGCAGTCTCAAATCTCTGCCGAAAGGTTTCAAGAGAACTGAAGAGGATATTTGTCAAGTCTTCAGCAGGCCAGATCATGTTATGAACTTGCTAATGCAGTCATTCTTTTCTAAACGCCTCAAAAGTCATCTTAATCAAAAACTGAGTCCTCTAGACAACCAGAAAGATGCTTACCTCAAAGAACTTTATGATCAGTATACGAAGTTGGTCATTTTCTAAATTATCATTCTTTTTAGTGTTCATCGCCTCATTCAAGAATTAACTTCACAGACAAATACTCTTATTGTTGCTGACCCTCTGTTAAAGTTAAGCAATGATTTGTTTGCAGAATATTTAGAATCGTATATCGGCATTGAAGATGAATGGTTTCGCTTCAGGATAAATTGTCACTTTGAGAAATTCTACAAATCTGAAGGCCATCAAAAGAAAACAGAGTCTCAGTTTCAGTGAGTTGACAATTTTCCTAATAACAATTCCCTGTTCCAATAGCAATCTTCATTAAATTTTGTGAATAAAACTTGTACTTCTTTTATAGTAGTGGCTTGTAAGTTTGTTTAGCAAAAATTTCTTGATACATTTTTTCATCTGTATTTCATTCATTGACATTCAAAATTATTCAATTCAATGAGAATATAAAGTTAATTTGCATGATACAATTATAATTGTATTACAATTTAAATGTTAAAATTTGCCATCATTTCTTTAATCTCAATTTTTTCACTTACAGATTCAATGGTCTTAAACGTGACGTCCAAAATAGATTCAATATATCCCTAGATGCAGAGGACCGTAATTCAATAAACAATGTTTTGGTTTCTCAAGAGGTTGCAGTAAACGTCTTGGAAGATTCCAAGAGATCATTCACTCGTAGAAAAACTGTACGTTGGGTTGTTTTTTAATTTGAGCCTAGCTTTTAACAGGCGAAGAGAGAAATGATGCCATTTGTCAGCTGAATGACATCCTCATTGAAAACCTCATTGGTAATCACATAATCTATGGACTGGAGATGGCCTACCAGGCTATTCCCTTTTCCACTGACCGTGATAGCCAGCCTCCGGTCAAGTTTTTGGAGACTGTATCTGAAGCTATTGCATCAACAGAGCTGTTGACCAAATTTTGTCATAACCAAATCATCGCATCGATAAACAAATCAGCTACACATTTGTGCAGAGCCAAGGAGACAATTGGCAAGCATAGATCAGAGGTTGAAGATAAAATAAACCAAGGCCTACAGAAATTAAACAATGAAGTCGTCGCAAGAATCCACAATATTCTCAAAAACAATCAGAAGAGACTTGATTTCAAAATTGATTCAGTCTCTGAGGTTTCTGGTTCTGCTTCAAGTTCTTCAAAGAATTATTCAACACAAGCTTGTGAAATGGCGTGCAAATGTGCTGACATTTACATAAGCGAGGTCATCAAGCAACTTGACCAGAATAATTCAAAGCAGGTCCTCAAGGATTTTGGAACAAAATTCTTCAGAGTTGTGATTGATAATTTTTATGGTTTTACTTTTACTGAAACAGGTGGAATTAGGGCAATGCACGATGTCATCCAGTATGTAGAGATTGGAAACAGATGCAAAGATCAATCTGTTGCATCCTTATTCGATATCCTCTCACAATTGGTAAATATTCTATTGATTAAGAAGGAGAACCGGGAACAAGTTCGTCAGAATTATATAGAAACAGGCATTCCTGATGAAATTACAGTACAATTCCTTTCATTGCGCCAAGATTATAAATCCGATAAAGGATTCAAGAAACCTAGAGATTTCTTCTGAACAGCCAAATTAATATTCTGTTTTGATCAATAAAAATCATTTATTCAAATTATAACATATTATGAAAAATATAAACAATTAAATGTAAACTCCAACAGAGAGTAAAAGGAATACAAAACCTGAGCCCAAGAATAGAGATGAAAAGAAGGCTAATAATATTTCTTTGAAGATGTTCCTTGAGTACTTTGTCGAGGTAATTTCATAAATTAGAAACCAAGACACTGACAAAAATCCAAATAGGAAAAATATGCCCATGAACGTCGGGAACATGTTCATACTGATGGGAGGCTCATAGTCATTCATTTGACTAATATCCATCTACAAGTAAACTAAAATAAACATACGACTGATTTATCCATTTTAAATTCACACGCACTATGTGTACCGAATCAAACAAAAATGAATAAACAACTGGTAACATTTGTTTCTTCAGTTAACGAGTTGCAATTTCAAGTTTACTAATAGTTAAGACCATTGAAGTTTTCGGCATTTCAGTGACCTGAAGACATCACTCTTCAAAAATGCCTAGTTTAAAGCTATATAAGAGGACCTGGAGCATTGCATGTGATGATTTTGTTATATTTGGTGCATGGAATGCAGTGTTCAAATTTATCATGTAAAATTACATTGTAGTTAATCCTTTATAGAATTATCCTTTTGCTTTACCCAGAATTGTTTTTGAATAAAAGTTCCCTCGACTGTTATTTGGATCCATATACGGCCGTTAGTTTGTAATTTAATCAAAATCAAGGTCTTCAATTATTCCCTAGTCGTATCTGGAGTAATCGGATTTTTCTCATTCATCACTCTATCCGTGCTTAGTAGCCGTGGTGGAATTATGGAAACTGAAAAAAGGAAACATGTCCCTAAATGTGTGCTATTTGTGTTTTTTCTTCTCCTCTTAGAATGTGCTTTCTTGATTGGCAGCATTGTATTTCTTGTTAAAGAGTCATTCAAAGAAACTCTCTGTGAAACTAATAAAGTAATATTGAATTTTTAATAAAAATAACTCTCTCTTAGCATCATTTAGCTGGATGGGCAGCCAGAGCTTTCATTCTCATTCAAATATTGGCCATGATTAGTCTAATTTATATCAGCTATAACTCATTTGGAAAGTTTTGGTACCTTTTCTACAAAAGATCAGAAGATTTCAATTACTATAAATTCACTGTAGCTGATTTCTGGTATGCTCGTATGAAACGTTTCCTACAAGACAAGAATGAAAATACTGATCTTACAAAGGATAATGAACATGCAGCTCTTCTCAATTCAGCCTCTATATTGGCCAACTTTTTTGCAGTAATTTATTGTATTTCTCCTTAATTTTCAGGACTCTGATTTGGTATTTAGTGATGTCTTGGCCGGATTATTTCTACTTAAATATCAATCTAGAACTTGGCTAGATTCCGGCCGTTTCGTTCCCTTAGATTCTGTACTAAAGACTACAAGACCTTGGAAGCAACCGGTAATTTTTGTCAATTTCATTATACATAATAGATTTTAGAAGCTGAAAAATCCGAGGTAAAAAAGACATTTGAAGAAATTGAATATCCAGTAAAATTTTTGAAAAACTCAATAAAATACGATATCAAAGATGATTGGTTGAATATAGAGAGGTTGAGAAAAATCAGTCGAATTGCTACAGCTTGTTATGGATGGAAATTTTACTCTATTAACCGGCCATCAAGATGTGGATTTTGTCTTACGTCGAAATTAAACACGTAAGTTATTTTTAATCTCTTTGTTGTTGAATAATTGCGTATTTCTTATCCAATCTATCGAATCGATAAACTTTTTTTATTATTTTATCTTATTAAAATTTTTTTTCAAATTTTTATTCTTATTATCTTTTTTTTCTCGGTATTCTCTGAGTCAAATTCGAATTTCAAAATAAAAAACCAATTAAATATTACAGATGTATCAGAAAGTAAAGTCCTGCTCAAAAAAGTTTTACTAACTTTGACTATAACACTGTTCGCTTGCCACCTGACTATGTTGTTGTCTTCTGGCTTATATTGGTAGAAAAAGAAAGGACAGAGAAAAGTGTAGTATTTCTTTAAAAAATTTTGATTATAAAAATTATAGTGATTGTTATAGTCAATCTATGCCGAAAAGCTCCCTGAAAAACTACTTGGTTCAAAATTATTTTACCATCTTTGCTGTTCGATGAGTTTTTGCCTAAATTTATTTTGATTATTTAAATTTATTTATTCCTTCGATATAAAAATTTAGAAATTTATTCAATGCGAGTTAATCTAAAAAAACTGTCTAAAATTAACAAATTCGCAATTTACAGTTTAAAACTCCTTTGTGGTTAACATTTTTTCAATCGATTATTTTTACACTCAAAGATTTTAAATATCTTCCTTTTTTGTTATCGTGAATTTCAACCAATAGAATTCAAGGTTAAATATGAGACCATATGTCAGTAAAATTTGAACTCAAAATGATAAAACTGTTTGGTCGTCTTAAACTAATCATTAATTGTCATAAAATCGAGATTTGCTCATTTTTCTGATAATTATCAGATTATATCCGGACAATATTTTGCAATCTTAATTCGTATTGAATTGGAAAATTTTCCCATAAAGATACCACTTTCCTTGGTCGAACTCAAAATGATTCCCTTTTGCAAAAAGCCCCTATCATTTGAGTAAATATTCTTGTCTAGTTTTATTTATTCTGTTTACTTTTTGGTCAAGAAAGCAAAACTCCAAACTTGAATCGGCCAGAAGATTATACAAACCTCAGGAATTGTTTGAAGATGATTTTGCTGATCCAGAAGTTACCTGTTGTCTTTGTCGCAATAATAACATTAACCTGGCCGTTCTTCTCGACTATTGTAGAATACCCATTGACGACATAGTCTACGTGAAACATGACAATGATGTAAGATTAAATACTTATTAAATTCTCAGAATAAACCAAACTGCTAAAGAGTTTAGATGACCAAATTCATAGACCATTCACACTTTTGAGCTATCCAAATGATTTCTTTTTTTGTAGCTTTTCATATCACCATTTTTCGTGGTTATCGTTCGAGAAATCAAGTCAATCGTAATATCGGTTCGGGGAACTCTCTCAGTTCGAGATGCTGTTGTTGATACTATCGCTCAAGGAGAATATTTCCATCGAAGAGAACTCCCAACAGATGTTGGCGATTTGAAAAACTGCTTTGCTCACAAGGGCATTCTCAATTCCTCTCGTCGTTTGTATGCTTTGTTAAAGCAGAAAAAAATCATCGACTACGCTCTCAAGAGGGCTGGCCATCGTGAAGATAACCAGTATGGAATAATTGTCACTGGACATAGTCTTGGAGCTGGGATTACTACCATATTATCTCTAATGATGAAGAGAGAATATCCTACAGTCCGTGGATATGCATTTGCACCACCCCTTGGCCTCTTGAGGTGAATTAACATTTTTAAATGATAGAATAATGATCCAAGTTGAGCAATATATTGCTTCATATCTTTTTCTTTATCGATTTTAATCATGCAGTATAGTAAAAGCAATTAACTTTTCATTCCTGTATCCTACTTGTGAATCTTGTTCTAAATTTCCCATAACCATTATTAATTTTCTTAAGATAAAACTTTAAATACGTATTAATGAAAATGTATTTCTAGCGAAGAACTTGGCATGTATGCTGCCAAATTTATCGTCTCAATAGTTTATGGCTTCGATACAATCTCCCGGATGAGTGTTGATACACTACAAGATCTTAAATGGAGACTAACAGACGCTTTGAACTCGTGCAAATTGTCAAAGCATAAAATCATCTCTAGTGCTCTGACCACCCGGCTAGAGAGTAAATTATGTCCTGTCATGTGCGGCTCTAAAAACAAGGTGGACTCAAAATTGGATGATTTGGCAAAATTGAAAATTTGCAACCCTGGCCTTGACTTTGATGAGGACACGTTGAAAGCTAATAAAATGATCAGACAAGTCAATTGTAAGTATATTTTTGATTCAATCTTGATATAACTCACGATTTTATAATCCTTTCGATACCATGGCTAAACGAAGAAAGTTTGAGCTTGATTCTCTCACAAAATTACTTGAAATCTGATGATAAAAACCCTTTACAAAGAGGAAATTTTATGAAAATGTTTTCTTCCTCATCAGGGTTTGATTCATATTAAATTTCATAACTGCCGGGGAGTAATTTAGAATGAAATTTCACCAATGAGAGGATTTCACTTCGAAATTAATTGTTATGAACACTCAGTTAATGCCAAAAAACTTATATTTTAGAGATTTAAGTTAATTTACCCCGTTTTCAAGAGACTTTTGATGAATCTGTATGTATAAAAAATTTACTTTTTTCTGAATTAGCTAAAAAATCCTGAATTTAGGAATCCTATTCCTTTTCGAAAAAGCTCAAAAATCAATGGCATTCTTATGCTTGGCTAGCAAAAGTATAGCTTGTTTGCAAACTTGGATAGTTTGTGATATACTCTCATCAAAAGAATCATGAAAGATGTTTTAAAATCAATGAAAAAATAGTCTGAACATTTGAGGTCATATATGACCCATAGTATCGAAAGGGTTAATACGAATTTTTTTTTTCGAAAGAAAATCTATCACTTATCATAAAATACCTTTTTACCACTCACTCGATAGAAAATCCAATATTCCCTTGGAATAAACAAAAATCACAAAAAGATTTAAATACTACTATAGTGGTCGACAAAAAAAGATAATAAATCAATATTGTTATCTGAAAACCACTTTTTAGTCGAAGCAGATCGATGGCAAGGCGCATTATCTTGTTGAAAAACTAGCATCTCTTTTTCGATTTCCTTCTTAAACGGTAAAAGTTGATCTTCAAGTAACTTTTGGTAAGAATTTGAATTCAATTTTTCGTCTATTACAACCAAGTTGCCGGTATTTTTCGATGTAATAAAAGCCCAAACCATGATACTGCCACCTCCGAACCCACGCTTGATACGTGTCGGCTTAGGCAATGATTTATCTATCCAGCAAGAAGTGAGACCATCTGGACCATCCAAATTGAATTTTTTCTCATCTGAGAAGATAATCTTTGACCATTCCTGGTTTTCAATTATTCTTTTTGATGTCCAGTCTTTTCTAGCTATCTTGTCTTGTTCACTCAGGTTAGGAATGTTTCTAGGTCTTCCCCAAAAGATTTCAGGAATTTTTTTCAGATAACGCTGTATTGTCCTTGTGCTAACTGACAAATTGAGCTCAGATTTTATTTGCAAGGCAGAAAATCTTTTCTTAGTGGCAAGAAATTTTATTTTTTTCCCTTGTAGATTAGATATTGAAATCTTCCGACCTTGTTTTTTCTTATTTTTTGGGGGGGATTTCGGATTGAGTAATGAGCATATTGAGCGATGGGTACATCCAATTTTCTTGGCAGCTTGTCGCATGCTCATACCGTTCTTTAGCAAGTTTAGAGCGAGAATTTTGTTCTCTGTACTCAACTTCGAGTATTTCGACTTAAGACCAGTAATTGACATTTTTTCAGCAATTTTTTTCGTTTTTTATCTGAAAAGAGCTAAAAGAGAATATTGCAAATAATCTTCTTATTGATAAATTATTTTGAACAGACAGAATATTAGCTGTAAAATGGATACTTTTGATTTGTCGTTTTTCAATTCAATGGAAACTAGTAAAACGGAATTTTAAAGTCTATGAATGAATTTAAAATACAACAGAGTTCATACACGGATAGAACTTTTTTTTCTCTATCGAATGATGTATAGTTTCTTTTATTAGGAGTTCATATATATAAGTTAATAAGAATTTAGACTGGATACTTTTTTTTGTCGACCACTATACAAGTAATCAAGTTATCTATAGACCATATGAATTAAAAAAGATTAAATGCAAGCCAGGAAAATAATTTCTGGGACTTGAAACCAAGAGTTAACACGATGATAAGTACATATTGGACACTTTAATATCTTCTCAACTGAATGTACTCCTATTTTTCGTTCATAATGAATGGAATTTGAACTTTGATAAAATCCGACACTTATATTTAGATGTAAAAAGTTGATAAAAAAAAAGATGAAGCAAAATATTGATTTGTAAAAATTTGAAATATTGAAAATTTTATTTTTGATAGTTTTGAAATTTGACAAGAACAATAGTAAACTCCGCCTAGTTGACAAGGCAATACCCAGAAGTCTCATGTATTACCTGAAGGACAAATATACTTTTACTAAGGTTAACATGACCAATGACCTTTTGTTGAATAGAAGCTTCTTCCCGAGAAACGATTCAGAAGATGATGAAGAAGAAGAAGAGAGGACCGAGTCATCTCTAAACAATAATAATAATGCCCAACAAATATCACAAGATGATATTCTACGTCCGACCACATTTAGCTACTTGGTCCTTCACATTCTCGAGGTGGACAGAAGGTTTCATGAGACAGCCAAATGGATGAGAAGGTTTGTTTTTCTAATAATGACTGACTAATCGATTATAAATAACCCTTTAAACCATAGTGGGTCATATATGAGACAGGTAACTTTCTCATAGGTATAATTCAATTTCTAAAGAGACTAACAATAATTTATTAACTAATTTTCTGAAAGAGAAGCTAAAATGACTAATTCCGTTACGATTATTTTATTGACAAGTTATGACAATGTAAATAAGACTCGTTTTTGAAAGAAAATGAAAATTTTCAACAAAATATAATGAACGTTTTTTTAAAAATCCACCCATAGAGATCAACGAAAGAAATTTCTAAAATGTAATCACCTTGAAGTCATCTCTTGAAATAAAATAGGGTCTAAAAATGGTATTTTTCGGATAATACAAAAAGTTGTATATTCGTCATCAGAGTATTCTCAGTAATGTTCCTTGAAAAAAATTTCCCTGGACTAATATTCTATGCCCTTGTTCGCTTGCTGCTTGACTACATCGTTCTCTGTAGGCTTTTATTGGCAAATTGTTCTCATTATTATAGAGATAAGAGTCATAATACTGTTTTCGAAACCTTGAATGTCCACTCAGATTTCTTCTCAACTTTTTCCATCGATTTATGCCTGTGATGTTACCATTAATAACCACGTTTAGTTTAATTTCCATATTTTTATAGACATACTATGCCGAATAGCCTCCCCCTTCTAAAGAACTACTAGGTTTTAAATGATTAATTTGAAAAGTACAGTAGAGGTGATCAGATTACAGGTCTCATCAAAATTTCTTTCTCTTTTGTTACATATTCTGCATCCTTTTCTGTTTTGGAATAATCCTCCTTATCTAATTATTTCAACAAACTTTATCATAAAAAATTGCAGAAAATCTAGGATTTGATTGGCTCTCGAGTAAATTTTATAAGTTTTAAGTGGATTTCAACCCTTTCGGTGCCGAGACTATTTCACAATTTTTATAGAAACCAAAATTTAGCTTTGAAGATACCAAGTTATTTGGCCAAAAATATTACTAATGCAAGTTCACATTGAGGGCTTCAGTTTAAACTTTAATTGATCCAGAAACCTATCGAACTGGTAGAGTTATGAAGGTTCAAAAAAATTTGAAAATGGACATATATGTCCATCGGCACCGAAAGGGTTGAATTAAACTTTGTCTTCCTTGAACATTTATTACCTCATGTTGTAGAAATTAAGTTTTCAATAAAACGTTCCAAATATTCAAACTCTGGTTAGCAATGAGTTATACACATTCTTTTTCATTTCATTTCTTGATGTTTCTTTTGAGATAAAATTCTAATCATTTTTCGCTTGAATTTTTTGTTCACACCTTGGTAATTCCTTTCTCAAATTATCAAAAACCAACAACCAATGTTATCTATAGATTATTGCATCTAAAATCTAGCTGAAAATCAGTGGAAAATTTTCGCAATAGGATAACGTAGCTGACCACGATTTCAGCTTTCCTTCCTCTACATCCAGAAACTTACATTACACAAATCAAGCGAGTTTACATTGTTTTAATGAAAAAATTCTCTACTGCTAATTATTATTCATCTACAATGTAATTGTTGATGTTATTTCTGCATACCTAACTAAGAATATGTATACATTGTATATCATTCAAAAATTTATCTGATAATAATACACTTGGGGCTATTTTTAGTCTGTGACAGAAAGAATTCTCCATGCCATTTACACACATAGGGAAAAATATCGAATTACTGTAGTGTGTAATTTTCCAACCTTAATAACTCTGATTTTTATATATCAAGTTTCTTATTAGAGAGAATGGTACAAATTTATTTTTTCCTTTTAAAATTTAACTTTTGCGATGTGCATGTTTTTACAAATTTCGCTTCTTTACATTTTCCCAAATTATACTAAAACCTTGTAAGATGGGAATATTCTGAGCACTCATTCGGAATCAGCATGAAAGTTTTATGCCTAGAAAAAAATGAATTGAATAGCCGCAGTTTTTTGAAAGAATCTCTTGAATTATTTTATTGACATGAAAATGGTTAAAAATTATCCAAATCTCCCTTGAATAAACAATGGACAAGAATAACACAGTCATACATGGAAAAATTCTACTCAAAAATATTTTCCACTTTTGTAGAGAATTTTTCGCTGATTTCAGATATGTGATTCTTAAAAAATTCTAAAATAGGGTTTTCGAGTTATTCGGTAAAAACTGAAAACCCGACTTACAGTGCTTTGCCTTTCAATAGAGAAAAACACGAATGAGATAGAAAGATAGAGAAAACATCATCTTTTTCAGGAATAAATTCTTTACAAAAGATCAGAAGGAAAGTTTCCCTTAACTACTCTAGTTTCAGAGCTATTTAAAGTCAAAGTTGAAAATTTATATGCAAAAGACCTTGAAGTATCAAAAGCGAAAAATTTTTCGAAAATTATGCTTCTGAAAAATATTTTCATTGACAAATCCCTATTTTTTGAAACCTAAAAATCAGAACGAAGATGGCAGTCGTAGTAGTTCATTCAATCTAATTAATCTACAAATTTTATTTTTACTCAATAAATAAAAAGAATTTGTTAGAATAAGCTCATGAAATAAATATTTTATTGAATTTTATCTTCCAACAATAAAAAAGAATCATGTTCAGATCAATCTTCCCTTTATATCTCTCTTCAGATCTTTTAAGGAGTTTATGAAAACTTTCTCCTTGTTCATCCGAGTATTTAGACAAAGGACCTTCCTTAAAAGTATTCAAATGGCATAACAGGTGATGCACTTTTACTGTCATGTTGAATCCCAGCTCTTTATAATTTTCCAAGAATTTTTTGACAAGATTCTTATAATTTGGATTCTTCTTTCTGCCGAAGAAATCATCAATGAGATTCGAAAAGGATTCTATTACAGCATTTTCTTTAGGTGTGTAATCTCTTATATCAATAGATAATCCAAAATTCAAAAATGTTTTTTCTTTAATATTGTTCGTCACTGAGAAGCAAGGCTTTTTGTGAGTTGCAAATAGTCCACATATGTAATGCAAAAGTTAACTCGATTAGCATGACAGGAATAACGTGTGGAGTTCATGATGAAACTAAAACAATGATCATTGAATAAAAAATCATCAATGAAATAAATTACTACGACTGCCATCTTCGTTCTGATTTTTAGGTTTCAAAAAATAGGGATTTGTCAATGAAAATATTTTTCAGAAGCATAATTTTCGAAAAATTTTTCGCTTTTGATACTTCAAGGTCTTTTGCATCCGAATTGAGGTGGATTTTTTCCCTACGAGGTGCTTGAATAGGCATAAAATTGAGTTGAAGTTGAGGATTTTCGAAATAAATGGTTAAATTTTCAACTTTGACTTTAAATAGCTCTGAAACTAGAGTAGTTAAGGGAAACTTTCCTTCTGATCTTTTGTAAAGAATTTATTCCTGAAAAAGATGATGTTTTCTCTATCTTTCTATCTCATTCATGTTTTTCTCTATTGAAAGGCAAAGCACTGTAAGTCGGGTTTTCAGTTTTTACCGAATAACTCGAAAACCCTATTTTAGAATTTTTTAAGAATCACATATCTGAAATCAGCGAAAAATTCTCTACAAAAGTGGAAAATATTTTTGAGTAGAAAAAAAAAGTCCGATTTGTAAGACTGTGTTATTAATTAAAAGTTACCCTTGTCTATTTTTGTATTTAACATCTACCACATCTAGGAAGAAAAACTTGAATGATATCCCTGATATATGCCAGTTAAATAAGGAAACGGCTAGCAATGAAATTATTGAATTCATAGTTGAGCCCTTTGAAAAGAGAGAAGGAGAAGAGGAACTACCAGAGACTACTAGTAACAATAATAATTATAATGAGTATAATTTCCCTATTGCCACAAACACATCTACTTATAAGTAAATATAAATGCTTTCATTTTTATTTATTAACATACAGTACCAATAGAGTAGAAGATGAACCTTTGATAATCTTTTGATTTTAGGGAAAACGCCTCGGACCTTGGCGTAATGGACTATGAGGAGTTTGAAGATTACAAGGAGAAACGATTCTCATACGGCTGCTGTGGTGGTTACATGTGCTTTGGTGACTGTACCAAAACCAAGTGTCCTTCCAATTTTGAAGAGTTTAACGATGATAATGAAGAACCTATCCAGATTGATGTACAAAGTACTAGTTATCGTAATTCCATCAAGAAGATGTTCAGTAAAAACGATTCCATTAGAGTCGAACAGCCAAAAGACCGCGAGCCTGCTAAAAAGAGTTTCATTTCCAATAAATGTTTTTGCGCCTCGTGTAATCTGGCACCAATTGCTGTTTGGTCGCATCCCTCACAATTCAAATGTATGCTTGTTCATTCCAAAATTCTCAACGACCATAACCCAAATAATTACGACTATGCCTTGGACCGTATTGGCCATAGGATAAACCCCTACTCAAAAGGCTTCTTTGAACCGTGCGGCGAGAAGAATCCTGAAGCAATTCGAAGTTTTGATTATGTCAGAATACTCAACACTGACGAATTGAACTCAATCAACTCTAATACTCTCTGAATTTCTCTCACCTTTTTATGCTTGAGCAAAGCATTGCTAGATGCATTTTTAGGAATCATAATTTTTATTCAAATCAATAATACAATTATAAATATGACAAAAAACTATGTTAGAATTGTAAAAATAAAACATTGAACAAGACCGTGTGCAAATTTGTTGATAGAGCTATTTTATTAAAGCTGACAGAGAAGAACAATTCAAAGAATACAAAAATCGTCGAAACAACATCGACTAATAAAGAGACAGTATCCTCCTTACAGTTTAATCTTTTTAGTTGTACAAATTGAGAATTTTGACATGGTTTTTTATAAGATTTGTCAAGTAAGAAATCATAATAAGATCCTTGTAGCTGGAATCAATGAGGTTTTCTGTTTGAACTGGATCCAATTTGGGTATATTGAAGAGGAGACGGGTAATTTTCTTTCCGATTTTATTATCCATGGTTATTTTTCCCTCTACGACATCATCAACATACTTTTTTACTTTGTCCAACATTGTCTCCAGGGTTTCGGTAAGCTCAATCAGATGATCAAAATCACCTTGTGCCTTTTGCTGGAGAAAATATTTTTAAAAAATTTCGAAATTTCTTTTGAAAATATTTAAAAATTTATATCTTGAAAATTTAACTCACTATTTGATTACGATTCTTTTTACTCTTCATAACATTAGAGGCCATAATATCTATGGATGTTTTTTCCGCAAAATAACCCTCGAGATGCATTCCAATGGGAAGGAGAACGTTACCCTGAGTTCGATTCATAATACCTATTTTTTTCATTTGATAAACTTTGAAATCAAACTTTTGATCCTCTGATAAATCTGTCTTGACGAACAAGAATGAAGGATTCTTGATTTTGCTTTCGTATTCTCTTTGAATTAAAAGTAGTGCGTCGGTAATGTCATGACCTACACTAAACCAGCCGACCATTTTAATTGAGTCATTAACCTATTGGTGCATAAATAATCAATAAAACTGATTTACTTTTTTCTCTAATCTATATATTTGGATATTGGCCTCAGAGTTGATTGAAATTTTGCCGTCGGAAAAATTGTGAGGCACAACATATGCATTAGTAATTTCTACACGATCAGCATTGTAATAGCCGAGAAGAGTGCCAATGACAAAATCCTTTTCATTTTCTCTCCTCTCGTAGGAATTAAGAATAGTGAATAGAACAACTGGATGCACCTTACTGACCGGACTGTCCTCCATCTCGTGAAATTTATTTGAATTATTTATATCATTTAAACAAATCCAGCTGTATAGTTGTTGAATTTCATTGCATAGTAATTCTTAGTGGTAATTTAAAATGATAAACCCAGACTTGAAAGAAATAAATGAAAGAATTGATGAGACTAAATCAAAATTAAATTTACTAGGTAAGTCATAGAGTAATAAGGAAGAGGGGGATGAAAAGGCTTACTATGAAAATGCGATTGCTACTGTTTCTGATGCTAAAAGGAAAATTTTAACTTTAAGAAGAAAGAATTACAACTTAAGAAAAGAGTTAGCCTCTTGTAAACAGGTATATAGTAGAGTTATTTTTACATAATTCAAAAGTCAGATTCCAAGATTATAGAAAAGTGCTTCAATTCACGTAAGGATGAAAAATTAAGGTATTATGATCAAGAGTTTGAAAATGTCCTTGTATCAATGGACAATAAAACTTGTGACGCAATGCGAAAACTAAATCTTCTGAGGTTTGAAACTGCATCCAAAGAGAAAAAGCTAAATGAACTGATCGAAATATATGAGGAAAAGATGAAAGAATTTGAAGAAGCTAATTTGACCTTTCGGGGCATATCTGATGATGGCAAACGCCTGAGAGATCTTGAGAATCAATTAGAAAAGACTAAAATAAAATGTCAAGAATCTGAGCATGTGAAAAAGACCTATCAGAAAATTAAGGACAAACTTATTGCGGAAAATCTGGTTTACAGCAAGAATTTAGATAACCTCGAACAGGAAATGGTAAAGCTGAAAAAACTTCTTGAAGAAATTAGATCAGTTTATCAGGATGCAAGAACAGCAAGAGACAACTCAATAGACGAGCTCAAAAAGACCGAGCTAATGATAATGCAACAGAGAAAAAAGCGTGAGTATGAGCTGAGCACTCTAAAGAGAATGGCTGAGAATAATGTGGCCAATCATGCACGTCACGAAAGAAATTTTGTAAGTTATTACTGATTCAGAATTCTACTCATCAGTAAACATCATAAAATATACTTTTTTATAAATAGGAAGACACAACCGACACAAAGGACCAAGAGTTGGCCCTATCTGAGGAAAATTTACATCAACTTAAATCATATGAAGATAATTTTATGAAAATAAAGGAAGTTCTTGGTGTTATTTCTCTCGAGGATTCCATTGAAAAGTTTACCAGTCAAATTGAAAAAATCAACCGCCTCAAAGATTCGAACGCACAGTTGGAGGAGAAAATTGAAGAAATGAAAAAGCTCAAGCAAGACCTTGAGGAGGAACTGAAACAGACCACGTTTGATGGAAATCAGGAAATAAATGAGTTTGTATAGATTATTTAAAGAAATTTGCAAGTAGCCTCACAAGTTGATCTTCTTAAAGACTAGGTGTAAGGATTGATGAATCATCAAAGAATTTGACTGATTTAGAAATGGCTCACATGGAAGTCTTGACTGATTACTCCACAGAGAAGACTATCTACATTCAGGCCAAAGCGGGCATTGAACGCTTGTTCAAAGTTTTGGCATCTGTTCGTATACCAGAGGTTAATGAGAGTATAATTAACGAACAAAAATGGTACGAGGATAGCCCAGAGACGATACTAGAAGTTTTGGGGATTATTGAGAAGAAGCTTCGAGAATTGGAAGGCCATTTGAGCCGAGAGGACTTGAATCAGCGTTTGGAAGAACTGTCAAGAGCTGAGGTATGAAGTTTATTGGTTAAAAAGTTTTTTTTTCGTTGGAAATAGGTTTTAAAAATCAATAACACAGCATATTTTTCGTAATAAATTAGGAGTAGGGGGTCATTTTGTAAAAAATCTTGGATTGGAATAAAAACAGAAAAAAGCAAGAAAAAATAAATAAAGGGGTAGATGTCTTCTGTTATGTTGAAAATGAGTTCTTTTGAGATGGAGAATATATTGGTCTGTGAGAAATACAAAAGATTGGAATACAGCGTAGAATTGGAGGAATCATTCTAAGATCTGATATGAAACATGATCTATTTAAAATTAGTCAAGTCATCACAATCAGATATCAGAAACAGAATAATGCTTGATAGATTGCTTCAATTGTTTTTTAAATTATATTTTGATACAGCATAAACTTTCTAACAAAAAAAAATAAACTCTTTTGGAATGGCTAGATCTGATGTATCAGATTAATTAATTTGACAACAATTAAATAAAACCATACCATATATTTTCATTATTTCAGTACAGAGAGCTGTTACATTCAAAAGAGGTGAGTAAAGAGTAATTACTAGTTATCGTGGCACACGAAAGAAAGATTTTTCTTTGTCAAATAGTTTTACAGACAAATAGGATTAAAGCAAGGCAACGAGAAGAAGAAAGTTCCCATTCTTGACTATAGCTACAATGAAGGTGAGAAGTCTAACTCTTTGTTGACACCCCATTCGATGGATCAACATGTATTTTTCTGTTTTCAGATGGAGTCTTTGAAGAACCTGATGTGCTGTCTCGGGTTGTGTTGAAAAAGTTGTCACAGGCTCTGATCGATCAAAAGACACGCAAAAAGAATATAAACAATACGAAACAGATCAGGAAGAAGACCTAAGAGAGTTTTATTTTCTACATTGAAAGAACTACAATTACATCATTAGAGTTGTTGAATAAAATAATTTATTTCACAAGTCTCTATTCTATTAATCTGTAGATCCAATAGATTTAGGAATTGAGAATAATCATTTTCTTTGTACTTTTTTTTTAAATTTGAATATTCCTACCTCCTTACTACAAAGGAGGATAGAAAATGAAGAACAGGAAAATCGATGACTCATCACAGTTAAGTGATTAACATATATTTCTGCAGTTTCTTAAGAATAACTCAGTAACTATTGAAGATATCAAAATGAAAATAGTATCAGAGAAATTTTTTTGAAAAATTACACTAAGAAACTGTTTTAATATTTTCATTCAATGAAAAATAGTTTTTATATTTTCAGTTATAAACTTTGGTTTAAT
The DNA here is from genome assembly GCA_012064415.1 of Gyrodactylus bullatarudis. NCBI lineage: Eukaryota > Metazoa > Platyhelminthes > Monogenea > Gyrodactylidea > Gyrodactylidae > Gyrodactylus > Gyrodactylus bullatarudis. The sequence goes on along the minus strand of SSNU01000135.1, from coordinate 103,763 downwards.
TATTATACTATGTTACACATGGAGGAGAAATGAATGATTTGAATGCTTAGTATGTGATTACTTTATGAATAATAAAAATGAATCAACCCCCTTTAGCTCTATCTGTTCTCACAAACAATGGCAAGAACCAAGCAAACCGCACGTAAATCAACTGGTGGCAAAGCCCCAAGAAAACAACTCGCAACCAAGGCTGCACGCAAGAGTGCCCCAGCCACCGGTGGTGTCAAAAAGCCCCATCGTTATAGGCCAGGTACTGTTGCACTAAGAGAAATCAGACGTTACCAAAAATCCACTGAACTCTTGATCAGAAAGCTTCCTTTCCAAAGATTGGTCAGAGAAATCGCCCAAGACTTCAAAACTGATCTTAGATTCCAGAGTTCAGCTGTCTCTGCTCTCCAAGAAGCCAGTGAAGCTTACCTTGTCGGTCTTTTCGAAGATACCAACTTGTGCGCTATCCATGCCAAGAGAGTTACCATCATGCCAAAGGACATCCAATTGGCAAGAAGAATTCGTGGCGAGAGAGCTTAAACACAAGTCTCGAGGCCCAAGCCATAGAGAACGATCAACCGGCCCTTTTCAGGGCCACTTACTTTTATGTCTTCATTACCTCTACTAATTTTTAGTAGATAAGTTAATTAGAAAAGCTAGATAATTGGCTCTCAAGATTAGAAACTAAAATGACTTCAGTGAATTAGAAAGATATTTATTCTTATTACTTTGATATCAGACTTTGTCATTACACTTTAAACTTGTGTATATATTAATACATGTAAAAGCGCTGATCCAAGATATTAAAGTAAGGCCTTTAAACCAGCACATAATCAGTGTAACAATTTTATTTTTGAATGCAATAACAACTGAAGAGATGAAAAATATTGTTTATGGTCTAAAGTTGTGAATACTTACCAAAATAATTCCAATTGCGATGGCCAATATTTTCAATGATTTTTCTTATACAATTACTTGAAGTTTGTGAATAGTTTGTGAGTAGAATAAGTTGTCAAATCCCTCAGTGCGCTTAATGATTTTCCCCGAACATATAAGTGTAATATTTAGATTTTACAGTAGTTTTTGCAAATAAACTTTTACAATAAAAATCTTTCTTTTTCTAATGAATGTCAAAACATCTAGTCTTTTGTCTTTTCAATCAAAATCTAAAACAAATTTTTAACTCAAGCCAATGTAAGAACAACCGCTTAGGTGATATTCTTCAATCAATTTATATCTCATATCAGGAAAAACTGTTGATAAAATACATTATCAAACTTTTTTTATTTATTTATTTTCAACCTACTTTCAAGTAGTCACATGATATCCGTCAAAGTAAAAAAAACAAGAATAAAATACAAGTTGAAAAAACACCAAAACTCTCCAATAAATAGCAACAGTGGAGAGAAAAGTGAAAAAGCTTATATTGGCCAAGGTACTTGAAGATTATAGGAATAGTTTTTATGAACACATAGATTAGGTTAATATAGGTTAATAAGAAATTTTTCTTTCACCCATACATTTATACTGTCGTCATTAGGGTTTTTGTATAAAACAGTAGATAATATTCTAATCGTTCTACCTATATATGAGGCTCCACAATCACATTGGAATTTGTAAACTAATAGAGTTTTCTCCTCTGGCTTCAGCAAATCCTTATGAATCAAACTAAACAATCTCTGAGTTTTAAATACAATTTTCAATTGTATTTTATAATAACATTGTTATAATAAAATTTTACTATTTCTTTCATAATTTGTAAATTATTATTTTCATTCATCTTTTAACTTTAATCATTATCAAAGAGACACTACTGATGAACCTTTGCGAAATTTAAATTTGGTGCTAATCAGAGATGTAACAAATTTTTCAACCTATTTTAAACACCTACTCAAATGATAATACTATTAATTCTTAATATTATTCTATATAGGATCAAGTATCAAAATGCTTGTCCGTGATGATATTCAAGTTTAAAATTTCGAACATCTTTTTTGCTCATAAGGCTTCAAGGGGGTTTTCAATGAAAATGTAGTAATACAATCGTGTTAGGATCATTTCTGTTAAATTTTTTTATTCCTCTATACCTAAGAAAAAATTTGGGAAAATGGGCAATGCACGATTATGCATGGGATTACAAACGAATTTTCAGTTATTTTAGATCTCACACATCATTGTTATCTAAATTATAAGTGGAAATTTCATGGAAAACTTTGATTCAACTAAAGGTCAAAATTTAATATATTTTTTTTACTTTTCGAAATATTTTCAAAAGTTTTTAGAATGTAGTTAGAAGAATAAAGTTGCTTCATGCTTTTAAAGCTGTCATTATCTTCATCCTCACTCAGATATGACCTGAATTATTCATAATTCTTCCGTGTTTATTGAATTTCATGAAAATACTAAATTAAACGATAATCTGACAAAAGTAAGAGTAAATTAAAACTTTTGATCATCATCCAATAAAATAGAGGGGGAGGGATATTTTGTAATTCCCCAGATGACTCAATCATAATGATGATACATTTATTAATTTAATAAATCCCCCACCCACCACAATCAAAGACAACACACTGGGGAAGGAAAGAACCACGAGAAACTTTTATCTCTCTTCCTCCCATGCGAACATTAATTAAGGGAACAGATGCAAATCTTAATTATCCAACAGACACTATGTGTATGTGTTTATTTCCTTGTCTCACTCTTCCTCTCAGACAAAAAGTTTAAAAAATTTAACAGACTCATCCATTTCCATGTTGGATGGGCTGTGCTTCGATGACACTAAACTTTTCTCCAAATTGTTACATTGGCAAATTTCATAAATTATCCTACATAATTTTCAGTCCAAAAGGACAAAAAATAAATAAATAAATTCAAATGGAAATTCCATACAGTATTTCACAAATGGAAGACTCTTTTCTCAGTTTACAGAGAGTTGCCAGGGTTCTCTGTATATATTAGAGAACGTGAGGAATGCATCGTTTTTACTTTTTTGCATCGAAAAGAAACTAAAGGTTTCCATCATTCCATGTGAACACATACCTTTTGAGAGAGAAAGAGAGAGAGGAAATGTATACATATTATGCATACATAGTGCTGTGTGTACAATATGCTTCATATAGTATTATTAGTCTACACACGGTATCCTATGATAGAAGTAGTAAGAAGATAACTTATTTTAGTACGCAATTGAAACTCAAGTTGTGATTGGTTGAAATAATGTTCTCGTTTTAAATGAACAACTCTCTCTCTATGAATGGTTCATTTCATTTTTTTACAATCCTCGATTATAATCCAACCTGGTGTGTGTGTGAGTTGAAGGATACACGTGCAACCTTTCCATTAAAAAGTCAAAAGGGGATTATTTCAAAAAGATGACCAAGATTCATTTTCCAATGATCGTATTGGCGGTCCAGACAATCTGGATGATTCAATGTGAGTTTTTATTATTAGAAGCATGAGAATACAATAGAAAAATTTAAATTTCTCTATTAAATATGCATAGAAAAATCTTTGTCTATAATTTAACCCATCCCTCTTTTCTACAACTTTCATTGAATTTATTTTCTTCAATGAATATTTAATGAAAATCATCACTTGTTTGTCGTACACACGTTAGTTTACTACTACACACGATGACGTTACATTTTTAAAGTTTATGCTTGTCAGTAGAAAAACTTCTTCTCATCATCATCATCATCATCAACATCAAGGAGAGATGAATTTTTTAAATAATTTAAAATTTGGATAACTTTTTCTGACCTCCTTCTATATATAAATAAATACGAGGAGGTATAAGCGAGGCAGTCTCAGTGGATAGATACATAACAATATGTTAATATGCATAATATTTTCTCTACTTTTCTGCACGCAAATCGAATATCTTTCTACTGTTTACATTTTATAAATAATTAATCATTGAAAATGTCTTAGGAGGGAAAATCAGTTATTTTTTTTGGGAATTTTCTCACATTATTTCTTGATACACTTTCCTGAGGTACCAAAGTACATACAATCGTAACTTTGTCTCAGTTTTTGAATGTGGATTTGTTGCCAACTGCAAACGTCTTTTGTATCGAATCATTTCTCTTTTTTTGTTCTAATTCATTTCAAGAAAATTCTCCACATCTTACCCTAGCTAGGATAAAAGTTTATTGTAATAATAATGGATTAGCAAATATTAGCTTATGATATACAGAGGAAAAATTGAAACGAAGACATCTCTATTTATTTACTCACTCTAATGCATCCCGTTAAATCGGTCACTATATTAGAGTATTTTTTCATGTTACTCGAGTCGAGAGTAGTAGAGATGGCAATTGATTTTTTTATTTAAAGTGAAGAAGGTGATGTGTAATAAAGAGAAATTTTGCCCAGTTTCATAAAATTATAAACTAACCAGCTTTTCCTATAAAAACTAAATGCTTTCAAGTTTGTTCAAAATCTCAATTATGAGAGCCAATCTTTTTCAATGAATTTTACTACGAGTAATGATAAAATTAATTTTACATTTTTACAAAAAAAATCGAGTATTTTTTGAGAAATTAAGGATATTCTTTGGGGAAAATGAGATTTTTGTTGATAAAAATAGATTTTCATTTCTAATTTTCAAAAATGAGCTAGGTTTTATTAGGTCATGGAACACTGTTGTAAGTTGATAAGATGGTTTTACGCCAGTCATGAAGTTTCTATCTAAATAGAAAAATGATCTATCCTCATATAACTGACTTTTACCTAATTTCTGAGTCATTTTGATTCTTTGAAGCATTATTTCTCAAGATTTTTGCGAAATTATAGAAAATATATCTAATTACTAGTTGAAATACTTTAGATTGCTATAAAAGTATAAGAAAATTAAGGTCTACCTATTAGAGTAGGCCAAATTTTTCAAATTTTCCCAGCCTTGATCTCATTTTGAAGATGATCGAAAACAAGGCATTTTTTCCTATAAAACCATACATTTTCGATTTTGTTCTGGTATACAAAATCTCGATTAAAAATGACAAATTTTGAACAGGCGCCAAGATTTTTTCAATGAATTTCACTACGAGAACGGACAAAATTGAGATTTTTGAATAGTTTTTGCAACATTTTGAATAAAAATAGGGAGAAAAAATTATAGTAAAAATTGAGTGTTCTTTCACATGTCGGAAGAAAGTCCCAGGAAATTAGCTAAATTTTCATGATTTAAGGGAAAATGGGATTTTCATTTATCAGAACATGAAAATTCTTCATTTTGATTTTCAAAAATGTGTTTTTCATGGTTAAAACATTTATTTTTGATTAAAGCATAGAACATTGTTCGGGGAAAATAAATTTTTTGTATTACCCTACTACCTACAAGTAGTCAGAACATGATGTCAATTTAACTTGAACAGAGGTTTTTCATCAGTCAGGAAATTTCCCTCAATTCTCAAATAACTTACTTTTGCCCAATATCTAACCGTATTTCAATTAGATTCTACATATTGTTTAATTCTTCTTGTTGTAATTATTATTTATCATAATTTGTAATCAGATTTTGACAAGATCATTTCTACTTAACACAGGCAATGTATGAAACCATTCTACTGTTCCTCTTGTTGTTGTTGTTGTTGTTGGGCAGGTTATTGGAAAAAAAGATTACTTTTCTTCCTTTCAGGTAAACTTGCCCACCTACTATAATAGTTAATAACTATAACTATAATACTAAATTAGTTATACACACACACACACAAACAGGGTTCTATTTTACATGAGTGAAATTGGAATCATCTTCTTCTTATTCAGACCTTTGTATTTTACTTGTTGGTTTCCAACTTTTTGTTTTCTCTCTATTCTGGCCTAAACTCCTTATGATAACAGGTTTAGTTATAATACATACTAATAATAATTGAAGATAATCTTTCTCTTATTACGACAAGTAGGAAGCTCTTTTCTTTTTTTCTTGCGTTGTTCCATAGTTGGATGGCTGTCAAAAAATATCCAGAGGAGAAAGCTTCATCTGTACAATATATAAACAGGGAATTCAGTATTGTATTCCACTCTCACAAGTTGCTACTGCCATAAAATAAAGAACAAGACAGCAAGAGAAGGAGAGAGTGAAAGAGAGTACTGAATGGGCATGCGAGAATCTTGAGAGAATGTTGGATTCATTCTCACATCACTTCATGGGTAAATAGAAATGCATATCTGATGGGGAATACAATCATTATTCTGAATGGAGTTTCCTTGACATGTCAGAGTCTTCATCCGATTTACATTTCCTATCGTATATTCAACTAAATACTATTAACAGAAGCAGTATGCATTTATAATTGCAAGTGAATAAATAAGAGGGCTAAGGACTCTTTGATAAAAGGTGTTTATATGAATTTTATCAATCTTGAAAAACAATGAGAAAAGACTTTCCAAAGCCAAATATGGAATTTGTTTCCAATATGAAGACTCAAAATGAGGGGATTAAGAAAGGAGTGGGGACTTTTCATTCAGGGGGCGATAACTACTTTTAATTAACACCAATGGAAATGATGGTGGCTACACAATGAAGTTTGTGTTTGTCATTCATTCGAAATGTGTAGCTATTATTGACTCATAATCCTTCTTACATGAATGAATGATAGTACAATTATTATTTCTACATGTTGTTTACTTTCCTTGTTTACCTAGTGGAACTCTAATCCCCCACTTCAATTACTTAGTGAGTAGTACTCTGAAATCTTGTTAGGTTTACTCCTCTATGTGTCTATCATATTTCGAAAATGTAGAATCTTTATTCTATCAACTCTTGATGGAGGCTAGTGGTGAATCTCTGTGATCAATGGTTTGTCTAATGTTGAACCCAAAAACATCTCAAATATTTACTGGAATTTATTTTTGCGAATTTCTCGTCTGGATTTTCTCTGTCATCTGTTAATTGAATATTTTAAATTCCTATTTAAAATTCATTCAAAAAAGAATCTATTTTGTTTCCTCCATGGCCATCAAGTCTGCAAAAGGCTAGGCTGGGGGGGGGGTTATTACAATGAGACATGAACTTCCTGTTGCTTCATCTTCTTCTTTCATATCGCTCTATTTTTGTGTATTAATGATGATGATAGGAAACTCTCGGAATAAAAACAGCTTGTCATTTTTGCATAATATAGAATTTGATTAAAATTACTCATGAGTAATACAACAGTTCCTCATGTTGTTACGTCTGGTCTACTAAATAGAGTTTTTTCCTCTTCTCCGCGTTTCTGTAAAGAAAATTAACAAAACATCATCATTGTAATGGCAACAATTTCCTTTCACTATCATTTGTAGACATTTTGCTGCCAACCAGAAATAGTAGTATAGTATTGTTTCTTCCCCATAGAAATCTAATTTCATTTTGTATTATTCTGTATGTAACAGTTCTCTCACAATCCCCACACAAAATGAACGAGGATAATCTATCAATGCAAGAGGCATTCCTGCCTGTCATCAATTGAAATGTGATAAAAATGTGTTTGTGTATTCACATTAACAACATTGCCTTTGATATAGTGCAACAATTTTGATAATGCAATTTTCTTATCATTAACCTTACAAATCTCTTTCCTCAGGATATCTATCTGTATCACCATACTGAAGATGTTATTATCACTTTGGTAAATGAATTTGTCTTCAAGAGTTTCCGCCTCCTTCTACGAAAAGAAAGAGATGTAGAGAGTTTGGCCAATCTATCTCTCTTGGGTTATATTGACACGCAATAACATTTTTATTCTATCTTCATCATAAAAGGATAATCAATCTTTTCATTTCGGGATGGGAGTAATTTATAAGAGGGAAACCCGAGGGCTGAGTATGTTGTCTTTCAAAGAGACAGAAGAATAACACAATGGATTAATCTGAAAAAAAGTATATAAAAGTATTGTAATTTTTTTGTAACAATAACAACCTAGATAAATTTCTTTGTTGCTATAAAATGGAAAATATTATTAGCTTTCCCAAGATTTCTTTTTGGGTATTCTTTAGACACATAATTGGCTTCACAAGAAAGAGGACAAAACTTCGTTCAGAGGGTCCTCTCGCATCAGGTTCATTTCATATAAGTTAAAGTTTAGATATATCTTTGAGTACTTATCTCAGTACGAATTCCAGTTGTGGCCTTATCCTCGTTAATAAGCAGAAATTATAACGAGAAAATTTTAATTTTTAATGGAAGAAATATCTGGCATACTGAAAGATGTTTGGCCTATAGGGATGGATAACTTGATGTTGCCATGAGGGAATCTTCATTATTACAAACTATATACTGTAGTATACAGCATTGATAAACACCCACATCCTCAAAAATTTATAACAAAAAGTTTGGTTTATTAAATATTTAATGAAAAAAAGTCTCTTTTGTTCGATCATGTACGGCTTAGATGGAAACCAGATGGTTCCGTCCTTTTCAAAACTAAAATTAACCCAAAATAGACAGATATATCCCATCAAGAGTTCATCCAGGCATGAGTAGTTGACTCTTCCTGAATTAGTATTATTATCGGGTATGGAAAAAGCACTTCTCATCTCCCAAAGTAAAATATGGAAAGGTCACAGGCAGGAATCGTTCATTCTATTCACTCATTTCTTCTTCTTCTAAATATCACATGTTCTTTATGTTGACTTAGACACACGCGTAGCTCTTAGGCAACTTTTTTCTTACAACAAAAATAAAGAAATAAGGTTTTTTCCTTCTGTCATGTAATGAAAAAAAAGTAGATACATGTATGAGTGTACTTGGCCGATTTCTCAGGGTTTTCACATTACTATTTTTCAATAATAATACATATTTGACATGGGAAAAAACGGTTGCGAACTCCCTGTCAAAAAAAACTAGAATGCATAAACAGTAGAGAGAGTAGGAATGCTAGAAATTGTATAATAATGTAATTTGTATTGAATGAGAGAGGCTAAAAAGTTGACTTGCCAAAGGAGTTTGCTCATTCATCTGGCATGTTGACATTTTTGTGGGATTTTTCTTCATTTTGTCCAAACTACTGTATTGTAAAATAATTACATTTTTCTTTTAGAAACATTCAATGAATCTTTAACCTTTATTATTGGAATAAAATAACTCTGTCTGTATTCCAGTGAGTTTACATAAACCTAATTAGCATGAAGATGAGAAACTACTTTTTTTACAAAAAGCTCAATATTTTTCTCCGGATTCATAAAAAACATAATTTTTTGATTTCTAAAACGGAATTAGCTAATAAGATATTTGAAAAAATTCCGAAAAAGATTCAATCTAACCGAAATTAGGCCATTTTTCAAATTTCGAAAATGTACCAAATTTCCACTTTTTCAACTTTTGAACCGAAATTTTTTATCGATTTCGATTATTCGAAACAGTTAAGTGATGATATTTTGGATCAACATTAAGTTCGTTATTACTGTGGGAAATCGAACCATTTGAATTTTTCGATTATCACGAAGTCTGGAGGTTTAACTTATTCTGGAAACAGTAAGATCTTCGCAATCTCAATGGCCAAATTTGAATTTTTCGTTCAATTTTGATCCCAAATATTATCACTTGACTGGTTCGAATCATTGAAATCGATAAAAACTTTGGGTTTTAAAAGTTCAAAAAGTGGAAATTTGGCACATTTTCGAAATTCGAAAAACAGCCTAATTTTGGTCAGATTGAATATTTTTTGGAATTTTTTCGAATATCCACACATTATTAGCTCAATTCGTTTTAGGATTCAAAAATTTATTTGAAAAATATGTAAATTCTCATCTTCATGTCAACTAGTTTTTTTATGTAATACTGAATCCTCCAAGATTTCAATAATTATGAATCTTCTGTTTAAAAGATATCCGCTCCATCAATGAATTAAGCTTGAAACTTTATTCGCTTGGCTACGGTATCAAAAGGGTTACAAATTTTCAGAAATTCGACTTTGAATGCAAATTGTTTTTTTTTATACATGAGTCAACGATAAAACTTTACAACGATATCCTATAGAAATAGAAATTCTATAATGAAGACATAATGATAAAGAGCTCCTTTCTTTCATTTCCAACTACAATGTTCATTTGAGTGGAGGAAAAAATCAAAGTTCTTTTCTGGGTGATAAATTGTGAATTTGATGGGCAAATTGTTATGTTTCTTTGACTAAAAAATACAATAAATAAATAAAATGCAATTTCAGAAAAGTAGGAGTTATTTTTGGCTACCCTTCCGACATTCATCTACACACAAGCACAGAACAATCACAAATTGTAGCCCCCTTTTATTCAATTTTTGACTCATCCCATAAATAAAAACACCATTTTTCAAATACTCTTTTATTCCATTTTAGATTTGGAATTATTTTTTGAAATTATTGTATATGATGGAATGAGAAAATAAAAGTATAAATATAGAAGAATTATATGAGGGTGGCCTCTTTCACTACGTAGTACGTATGTCAACCCCTGTGTTTGAGTAGACGAAAGAGTCACATTTGTTTTTAAGCGCTCTCTCTTTTTCCAACAGAGAGAAAGATGAAGAAAAAAACAGACAGTCAAAAAAGTCAATAAGAAGGGACAATAGGGGAAAATTATGGAATTAATTTTTAATAAGAGACATGCCGAGATATTATCGTGAAGAAAAAAGTGAACAGCCAGTAAATACATTTACTGGAGGAATTGGCGGTAAAAGTTTTTAGAAACCATCTGATTGTGTTAAGATAAGAGACAAACAGACAGGGTAAGAGAGAGAGTGAGCGGACAAGAGTTTAACTAAATGTCTGATTAGAGGAAAGCAAGACTAAAAGTTGTCTGATTGGATTTGATACTCTTGTAGTAGTGAAAAGGTGTGTGGTTTACCTATGCTAATTTGTTAAAGTAAATACGGGTTCATCCTTGATGCCACTATTTATTCTTAACGGAAGTATTTCTTTTCTTACAATTTCACCGGACTGAAATGTACATAATTCACACGTGTTTCTGATCAGGTGACAAACTTTTGGTCAGGCCATATATAATTCAGGCGACATCCTCTTTATTACGATGAAAGCTAGCTAGTTGATATTTTTGAGGGATTTAGAATTAGTAATAATGATCATAAATTCGAAATTTGACTCCCAAACGATAGAAAAAAGTTTGAAAAAATGGAATTTTGATGCAAAATCGAAATTTGACCATATTTTTCATGAAAAATATTTTTTTCTTCAAATCGTAAAAGGAATCCAGAAATCCTCTAACATATTCAAATTTTTGATAAAAAATCAAGGTTTTCCTAAAAATCATAGATTCCCAACTTCATATCAATTACAGCTTTATCAGATGAAAATTGACAACTTTAATCAATATTTCTCCGGATTCTGAAATTCTAAAAAGTTTAAATCTACCTCAATTTTCCACATTTGAGCTTCGGAGGTTTTAACCGATAAGACATATGAGACAAATGATTCGAATTTAGCCTAGTTCAGAACACTTCTTCATCTTTATGTAAAAGTTAAACTTCTAACATTTTGGGCCATTTTTCATCATGATGTAACTGGAAAATTCAAATGGTACTTGATCTCAAGTTTCATTATTAGAAACACTTCATATCTTCGAAATCAATAAATTTTTGAGCTCATAAAAGATAAAATTTACAGATCTATTTAAAATTTTGATCTCCTTCCAAAGTCAAAAGAATTATCAGTAGTAGGGTAATACAACAATGTTCTATCCTTTATCAAAAATAAATGTTTTAACCATGAAAAACACATTTTTGAAAATCAAAATGAAGAATTTTCATGTTCTGATAAATGAAAATCCCATTTTCCCTTAAATCATGAAAATTTAGCTAATTTCCTGGGACTTTCTTCCGACATGTGAAAGAACACTCAATTTTTACTATAATTTTTTCTCCCTATTTTTATTCAAAATGTTGCAAAACCTATTCAAAAATCTCAATTTTGTCCGTTCTCGTAGTGAAATTCATTGAAAAAATCTTGGCGCCTGTTCAAAATTTGTCATTTTTAATCGAGATTTTGTATACCAGAACAAAATCGAAAATGTATGGTTTTATAGGAAAAAATGCCTTGTTTTCGATCATCTTCAAAATGAGATTAAGGCTGGGAAAATTTGAAAAATTTGGCCTACTCTAATCAGTAACTTTGAATGAAAATTTTTTTCAATTATTTAAACCCTTCATCAGAATTCATTTAATTGATTTCGTTTTCTCCAATGTACTGAGTTGATAGATTCAAGTCAAGAGATTAGTAAAGAAAAGTGTCAGAAAAGTGCATATATCCATATGTTAAATAGCCTGTGTGTGTGTGTTTGTGTTTTGGAGATTGGGAAAAAGAAACAAAACTTTGACAATATATGATGTTATTATGTGTTGCCTTTAGCTGAATATATATCCACTCCGATTCAATTTTATCATGTAGATTCCCTCTCCTAAACACTTTTCATCGCATCCGTTAAAACAAGATATTAGATTGAATGCAAATACACACAATGTAGTCTAAAATGTTAATACAGATGGGTATCATGACAGTTACTCTGAAAAAATTATGATAATTCTTTTTATTTCTGTAGAATAAGATGCTTTTTTTCAAAATTAAATTTAAAAATACACTACCAAATGTGAAATCTGCTGACAGTACGTGTGAGATTGTCATAACCTGTCAAATGATTCGCCTGTTATATTAGAAAGGCTGTCATAAGCCATTTCTACTACTATGAAGGAGAGTTTACTTATTACATTTGCATCTCGAATTCGAATAGTTCATTGTGACATTTGATGAGAGTCTTGGAGAATGTTAGTTACCTCTAAATGAGGTTGGCATTTGCCTTTGTATTTTGAAATTTATTCAAATTCCTCTGTAGACGTAGTCGACATGAAGATGGGAATTTACTAAAATCTCAACATTTTTCTCCGGATAATCATGGACAAATTTTGAATCTGACAGAAATTGGGCAAAATCGATTGTCGTCTCATTTCGTTATGGCTCCCAACTATCGGGATGAACATATTGACTATTTTGTGAAACTGGTAAACTCTCATCATCATGTAAACTACAGCTTTTGACTAGTAATTCCCAAATTTGATCAATTTTCCTCACTCAATTAAATCTTGTGGTAGACTAACCCTTCTTAGTTGGAAAAAATGGCTTGTTAAAGATTTCTTCAAGTAAATTGTGACAAGGCTTTCTGAATTTGCTATTTCCCTACACTTAAAATGTCACTAATTTTTTCATTTTCATCATCAATATCAATAGATGAAATAATTTCATAAACAGTATAATATACCAATATATCCTTACACTTACAGTATCAATGATTATGAAAATTTACTGAAACAGTATCATTTCACGTTATTTTTACGAAAAAAATCATCATACTGCTGATATGTTTCCAATACTAACTCGGCAATATCTTGGATTTTTAACATCAGTTACACTAACCCCATAAATACCAGATCAATAATATTTGAAGCTATTCTTTATACTATAATATAATTATAGATTTATAAGTTAGATTCATTATTTATTCTACCAGGTATTATAAAGTTAATTTTCTCGCTGAATGAATTTCTTCTTTTCTCACAATGTATAAAGCTTTATATAACTCTCTATTATTTCTACAAAAATTGAAACAAAACTCAAGTTAAAAATCCAAAATATTGCCGAGTTAGTATTAGTAAACATATCAGTGATTTAATTATTTCATCTATTGATATTGAAGATGAAAATAAGATGATACTGGAAGTGTAAGAAAACATAGGTCTATTATACTGTAACTGATATAAATGAAAAAATAATAATACTGCGAGGGTAAATTTCCCAATTTTCTTTTATCATTGAAATATTTATCCCGAGTATATTGAATTTTTTCAATTTTGTTCAAATACAGTTGTCCACTAGGTTTAGGTCCACAATTTATTCAGGTCATTTTTGATCTCAGGTAGATGGTGTTCAGGTGGTTTACTTTTCATCTAGATAAACCTTGAGAAGTAGCTTCAATCCAAAAAAGAATTTCAACTCTCTTTGAACTAAACCTAATTGACATGAAAATGAGAATTAACTTTTTTTACAAAAAACTCAATATTTTGCTTCGGAAAGTGAGGAAATAATTATTTTTCGACTTCCATAATAAAATGAGCCAATAAATGGGAAAATAGAAGAAAAATCTGAAAAAAACCTATCTAACCAAAATTAGACTGTTTATCGAATTTTGATAATGTCCCGAATTTCCAATTTTCAACTTTTGAGCTCAAAATTTTTATCGATTTCAAAGATTTGAAGTAAAGCTAATTAATATGAAGAAAGGATATGCTTTTTACAAAATTATGAATTTTTTCATCAAGAAATCGAATTTGATCAAGATTTTTTGGAATCTAGATCGTAGGTTCCCCTTTTAGGATCTGAAGAAAATATATTTGAAAAAAATCAAATTTTAAGAAAGTTATGGCATATTTCAAATCTAGCGATGGCGCCGAATCCCCATTTTTTTGAACTTTTAGTTGATAATTTTTGTTGATTTAGAAGTGAGAGAGTGATCAAAAGTTGATTTTTAGGATCATGATTCGTCAAAGAAACCGATTATGACCATGAAAATTTCAATGGACTCGCCAATTTCCAGGCATCTTGAATCATCAAAATTTCATCGATTTTCAAGTAGTGAAAATGTTCAAAAAATCAAAATTCGATTTTCACAAGAAGATGGGCAGATTCTCAAAATCTGAATCAGTATATTTGATTTCTTTGACGAATCATGATCCTAAAAATCAACTTTTAATCACTCTCTCACTTCTAAATCAACAAAACTTTTCAACTCATAGTTCAAAAAAATGGGAATTCGGCGCCATCGCTAGATTTGAAATATGCCATAACTTTCTTAAAATTTGATTTTTTTCAAATATTTTTTCTTCAGATCCTAAAAGTGGAACCTACAATCTAGATTCCAAAAAATCTTGATCAAATTCGATTTCTTGATGAAAAAATTCCTAATTTTAAAAGCAGATATTCGAGACCAACATTGGATAAGGAATTCAAATTCGGCTGCAGAAGTTCACAGAAATACGTCATTATTGTGGAAAATCGTAATATCTGAATTGATTGAAGGGGAATGATCAAAAATTTAAAAGTTTAACTTTTTCTTGAAAACAGTAGATTCCTCTCTACCTCCACGGCCCAATCCGAATTCTTTATTCAATGTTGGTCTCGAATATCTGCTATTTAACTGCTTCAAATCTTTGAGATCGATAAAAATTTTGATATAAAACTATCATTTCTCCTAGTGAAATTCAATGGTGGCGCAAATTTGAATATTTGACATCTTCAATTGAAGTCATGCATGTCTACATAGAAATTTAAAGCATAAGGTTTAATAGAAATTTTTACTTCTTCACTTATTCTTATTTATGTATGTTTTTCAAAGGAAGATGTAAGGCCAAAATTAGTAATTCACTATCGAGCAAACACACTACTCAGACAGCTATCGAATTTTTTTCGGAAAGAAGGAGACAAATTCTATTCTGAATTCCTTTCTTTCCCTTGGGATTGTTACATCTCGATCATCATTTACTAGAATACACATTTTGCATTATACAAGCTACTAATGATTTCTTAGAAGAAAGATGACTGTGATCATCTGTTACATAATGAAATTAGCAGATAAGTTGTTAAAATTTGTTTGGATTTGGAATATGCGCCAAATTTTAAACTTTTGGGCTCATCGATTTAAAGCAATAAAAAGCTAATATTTGGGATCAACAATAAAACTCAACCTTTTAACTTTCTAAACTCGTGTCATTCTCCTTCGTGGTAGAAAACCTTGGGAATTTCTTTTAACATGTGGAAAATACTCAATTTTTACTATGAGCCTTATTTTTAAATATTCTTAAAAACTATTCAGAAATCTTAATTTTGCCCTTTCTCGTAGTAAAATAAATTGAAAAAAATTGTCATCTTCAATCGAGACTTTGTATGTCAGAACTAATTCGAAAACCTACGGTTTTATAGGAAGAAATGCTTAGCTGAAAAATTTGGCCTACTCAATTAATTACTTAATAGTAAAAGGATAAAATTTTGTATCGTTGAGTTTCTCACTGGCTTTGTAAATCTCATCGATTTCTTGTTTATGGAAATCTTATCTGTGCGTATGTTTATTGTTATCCGAATTGCATACCTCTATATATGATATAATTAATGATACAACTAATATTCAACAATACCATGGACTGAACCCACATGCTAATGTGTAATACAAACAAGCAATTTATTAATCATGTTTCGACCAGGGGGCGGCATTTTCCACTTTCGCATTCCATATGTCCAAAAGTATACCTTTTCACCTTGTTCCATTCACACAAAGGGGAAGAAAATCACATTCTTCCCATCCTAAATTGAATCAAGCATTAAAATTACATTAACTAAAATAAATACATTTTTCATCCGGAGAATTTCCTGAGAGCCAGGTGTTTATGTCCAGCATATAGCGATAAGTTATTATTGTAAATGATTTTTTCAAGCATCATTTGAGAAATTTCTATTTTTTTTGAACAAATGCTTAGGTTTACTAGACTGAGAAAATACTTTATAATAAAACATCCGGAATTTTTGTATTTATATTCTGATATTTACTATCAAGTAGTTTCATAAAAATAATTTTTAAAAAATCAAATATTTAAACTTTATTCTGATCGTTTGACGTGGTAAAGAAACTCTGCTAGTACTCTGCTCAACTTAAAATTTTTTCATAAGAAACTGATCATCTTATAAATTAGGAGAATAAAACGCAAAAAAAACTGCGAAAGTAATAAAATTCACTTTCCTCTACTACCCTCCGTACAAGTAGACTATTCGCTATGGTAGAATGTAAGGGTAATAAAATCACTCCCTCCCTCAGTTTCTTTCTTCTTTCTATAACCAACTAGCAATTATACACTTTCTGTGCACACTTTGACGCAAATCCTTTTCACTTTCGCAGTTTTACCACAGTTCTCCGTTTATTTCTTTAAAAGACAAACAGATTCTAGATTCCTACTCACCAAATGTTTCTCTACAAGTAAAAATGACCAGCTCAATTTTCTAACTTGACCAGAATCCTTTCATTTTACACCAAATTCGTATCCGGGAGCTAATACCTGTAGGATGCTTTTCTTGGTCGTGAGAAGAAGAAACCCCAAATTAGCTGCATTTAGCACGTATAGGAGAAGGAGACCAAATAGAGAGACGAATAACATGGTTTTTCTCATCATATTCACTCACTCACTCAGTCAGTCATGCAGGGTAAAGAAAACATGATACATTGGCCCCTTTTCTTCTCTGTTCTCTCTCTCTCTCTCTATCTGGTTTACAGAACATCTGCATGTTAAATTATAAATTCTCAATTTTTGACAGCAAAAACACACACGAATCTATACAGACACATCACTTATTATTTAAAAAAACTGGTATTATTTTATCAGTCATAGTTGTAGTAGTTGTAATACACTCACACACACACATACATACACTACGAGTCTTGTGAATGAATGAATGAATAAGCTAGAATGAAATCCACCTCCCATTCACTTTAGCTAATAATAATCAAATGGACCAATGAGAGACAGAGTTACCCATTCGTCTCTTATTGGCTAAAATCTCTCATGTGTATTGAGGTAACATAGAGTTTTTTTTAAATCATATTTCTTGCCATATACAACTTAGCACTGTCCTAAGGAGTTTCGACGTCTCAAACTTCTAGGCATGTATCATTGACACCAAAGGGATACTCAACTATGGAATTATTTTCATGCATTAATGTGCTAATCAGCTTTTTACTCTACCTTCGAATTAATTTGGCTTGTGAGTAATCTTATTTTTAAAATTAACATTTTCATCTGTCAGAAGCTTCACTTGGGTGTGTTTAATGCTTAACCTTATTTTTACCTTGAAATTGTCATCTCTATAATCATGATTATTATTTATACAAATTAGAAGATTTAATCAATATGTCAAAAATTGAGATAAATTCGATAAAATTTCAATTAACCATAGAAAAATTGCGCATCAAACATAGAAAATATTCACGTTCATTATGTGCCAGATGACTGTACTGTTCGAAATTCTTTTCGAAATTGAGTCATTCTCCCCTTTTGGAAGAAAAGAGAAATTGATTCCTCCCATTTTTCTTGACTTTTTCAGTGGCCATATCCGACAGTTTTTATTTCATTGCAAATCCCCAGTCACAGGATGTAGAAGAGGGCAAGAGTCTGACGATGTCTTGTGCTGTTAATGTGAACGATTCAATTAAATATCGATGGCTTCGCAATCGGGAAATGCTCGAGACCAACTCAGAGAATAGCCGTTATCAATTGAAAATGCAAAGAGACCTCTATATTCCGAATGTTGATTTTAATCTAGACAAGGGCTCCTACGAATGTCATGCTCTCAATACAACAACCGATTTCTCACAAGGTAGTTCATCGGCTGAAGTTAATATCTATTGTGAGTTTGATTTTTGGACTTTTTCATTAATTTCGTCCTCATACTGTTTGCTCAAAATGATTACTGTCCTCGGAACGGATGTATCTTCCTTAATAAATCACTTTTAATTGTCCATATTTTCGCCTTTTTTTCCATATCTAAGATTAATGAGTAGTCTAGCTTGGTTTCCAAATAACTCGTTTTCAATGATATGAATTTGAAAACCTTGTAGAGATTAGATCTCATCTAAAACAGTGCATATTATTTGCATAATTAATATTCTTGCATGGTTATATGAAAATTACGTTTTAATAGTTGTTACCAACACAAAAATACCCGTAATCATATATAATTTTCCATTCTAGATTTGAATCCGATTGTTGAACTACGAACCAATTTTGATGATTTATCTAGCATCAAGGAAGGTAATAAAGTTGTCCTCTCATGTCTATCTGAAGCCTTCCCCCCTGTACAACCTTCGAATATATTTTGGTTTCGTGATGGTTCCACGTGAGTAATCCACGGTTCACTATGCAATAAATTCATTAAATTAAATGGCAATTCTTTTCTAGACGAATGCCAGAGACTGTGATCAACTCATTCGGACAGCTTGAAATTGAAAGCCTCGGTCCCCAGCATTATGGAACATATTCCTGTTCAGTTAGACACTCTTCTGGCTATGCAATCAGTCGTTCCTCTATACTCTTTCAAAACTTTGGTTAGTAATCTTTCTTTCCAAAGAGAATTTATCGATTCTATCCTATTCTATACAAGAAATTTGCATAATTCAATTTCCCTCGCAATAATTATTGATCTTACCTCATTTTTCAGATGACCGAGAAGAATTTAGTGCTCAGAGCAATGTTTACATTGAGCCGAAATATTGGAGTGTTCAGTCATCCCAAAAGCTCCAATGCTCCGATAGCATCAAGTACAATGAGGGACATCCTTTAACTTTTCATTGGACCTATACAAAAACTCTCGGCGGTACCTTTAATCAGATCAATAGTCTCGATCCGAAAGATATCAAGGTTGAGGGCCATGAGTTGATTATTAACAACTTTAATCGAAATCTAGCCAATTATTACAAATGTGAAATCAAGGGTATTTCGGAAGAGTTTGAAGTGACCTTTATGCAGAGGGTCGAAGTTGCATGTGAGTCTCCTTTTACTATCATTAGTTTCTTTGAATAAATCAAATTATTTCATCTCTGAATAGTCCTTGAAGATTTGGAGATGAAGAATTTCTCGCCCCTCATTCGTCGAGGTAGACCATTTCCAGCCATCCTAGGTGAACCGTTATCCATTCGTTATTACACGGATTCGACACCACAAAAGTCTTTCATTGATGAGAACATTTCAAATCCATTTCCTCTCGGACGATGGTACTCAGAAAAGTTGAAGCAATACATCCCCAGTAGAAATTCAACCAACTCAAATCTTCCCATCTACACAGATCATAATGGATATTCGATCAATTTCCAAAGAGTCAGTGAAACTCATGCTGGACGCTATCAGTTCTCCCTCGAGAATGAGGCCGGCATGAAGAAGATGGATTTTGATCTCATAGTTGTCTGTAAGTTTTTCGTTTTCATTGGTAATCAGAATTCTCGTGTTTTTTTTCTTTTTATCAATCCTTGTTAAGATGGGCTGTGGGGAATATTAATCATAATCACTCGTTTTTCACATATTCCCTCACCTCTGTGGTAGTTTCATTATTACTCTTTGATTTTGTCAGTTCTGACCTTTTCCAAAAGATTTCCCATTATTATTTTCGAATCAATATCCTTTCTCTATCCTTTCCTTTTTGATATCAATCTCTTTTACAGGTTTAGTAAAATACCAAAATTTACCATCACTTTGCTTGTCTCACTACTCAATGTTTAACTTGGAACGTTGTCTTTTAGCCACTAATTCCCACTAATCAAAGGCTTTTTCTAGTCTATGAAAAACTACTCAGAAAGTATTGAAAATGGCATATTTCTCCTTTCTTTCTTTAATAGTTCCATTTCGACATAATTGACAAGCCATATGCCGCAATTCTCATTCTTGAACAGATTTATTATTCCAACCATTTGTTTTACACCTGGTGTTGTGTGTAGATCCATACTCTGTGTCTGATTCATTAAACCTTTCCCACATGTCGATTGCATCTCAAATTATCTGGCTATTAATCATTTTTACCTTGAAGTTAAAAGTATCACAAAAGCATGTCAAGCTATCCCAAAAGAGCACATATTGTTCACTTTGTTTCTTTTCTCCACCATTTTGGAAAAAATCTTTTTTTTTGGGCACTTCATTCTGGCATATTCCTCATCACAGTTGGTGTCACGCGAGAACTATGTAACAATTTAATTCCTGACAGCTAATTAAGTTGAAAACAGAGCTTCATTTCTAGATTCTACTCCTTTTTCATTTTCTGTCACACATTTAACGAGATATATTTGACCTCATCTTATATTCATTAGAGTAGGATTTCCCAGCCTTAATCTCATTTTGAAGATAATAGAAAACTAAGCATTATTTTCTATAAAACCATAGACATTCGTGTTTCTTTTGATATACAAAATCACGATTGAAACCGACGATTTTTGAACACGCGCCAAGATTTTTTCAATGAATTTCACTACGAGAAAGGACAAAATTGAGATTTTTGAATAGTTTTTGTAACATTTTGAATAAATTAGGGCTTAAAGTAAGATTTGTAACATTTTGTAATAAATTCCTAGGAAATTAGTTAGATTTTGATCATTTTAGTGAAAATAGGATTTTTGTATATCAGAACATGAAAATCCCTCATTTTGATTTTCGAAAATGTGTTTTTCTCGGTTAAAAAAATAATTTTTCATTAAGCATGGAACATTGTCTGGGGAAATAAAATTTTGTATTACCCTTATTATTTTGCTAAGATTAAGTTTTCTTGGCGCGGTTGGAAATTTTAAACTCATAGAATTTGAAGGAATCTTCCGTACCTGTTTCCTTCCTCTTATCCATCCTACAATTCCATTGAAATGATTAATGAGGTTTCACACTAACACCCCCTCCCCAAAATCCCATCCTCTCTAATCAATTTTCATCCTGCATGTTTGTTTCGGAAAGCAGAAAGCTCACATTAATTTTACCAAAGGAGAGAAAAGAACCCACTCAAATCTGACTACAAATCCAACCTTTTCATTCCTTCCATTCCCCCCGGCCTCTAGTCATTCATGCATTTAATAGAGGGAAATCTTTTCCAAACATCACCCACACATAACATCTATTTGTAGTCATATTAGTACAGATTAGAACAAAAGAAAACCCATTTCTCATCCTCTCTCTGCCTTCTTCATCTTCACTACTTTTCCCCTCTTTCTCTCTCTTTCATACACACCAAAATTGATTATCATTCAATTCTCTCAGATAATTTTGACATTTTTAGCCATTTATCCAAAACTATACCCATCTCTCTCTCTCTTGCTCGCTCGCTTTAAGCAAATATGGGGAAAAAGGCACAAGGTTTGGTTACCTAAAGGAAAGTAGTAATCAAAATGATAAATGCTTCCTCTTTTAAACTGTGTTACTTCCCTCTCCCTCTAGGGTATTCCCAAGTCATTGTATGCAAGTATGTATCTAAACAGTCTTTATTAGTATTTCTCTCACGAGAGAAACTCTCTTGTATACAAACCGCTTTCTAGTCAAATTCGAACACGTTCAACATTGTATAAACATATTATCCAGTATGTTTCATAACCTATCTCTTTTTCTCTACAACAATATTTTTTTCTCTACAACTCTGAGTGTCTTTTATTTTTCAACCTTTAATTAATGACATTTTAATTAGTTACATAGTTTTTAATCAGAATTTGACCCTTTAAAGTTTAGCGTAAATAGCCAAGACATTGTAGAATCTCTTGCTAGCAATCATTCTAATAATTACATTTTGTTAAATGATATTCTTACAATATCGACTAGATGATTAATTCGAGTCAGCAAATTTCAAAAACTAACCACTATCTAGAGATCATACTTTGCTTATCAAACTAACTAATTCATTAGGAAATCCATTAATCTCCTGAAATACGCCAAAAAGTTTTATCACTCGTCAAACACGTGTTCTACTAATTAAAAGAAAGTTGATTTTTTAAACGTCTTTTTAAAGGGTCATAGATAAAATGACTTTTTATCAAGAACTCAACTATGCAATTGCCTGAAATCTTACTCCTATACCTTCAAGATACCCAAGTTTTGGATCGAAAAAAATTCTCTGGGATTTTAAGGATTAAACTAGCCTTCTTTACTACCAGCTTGTTCACATTCATTTAGTAAAGTCTCGTTATCCTTCTACTAATTTTTGACATAGAGCAATATAAATTTGCCAAATTCTCTTTAGGAATTAATGTCCACTCTTTCTCAATCTTTTTTATGAGCTCTTGCCTGCTTAAAAATACTCTTTATTGAGAGTAAACTTTCTGAGATAAAATTCCCCACAAGTTCTCAATAGGGTTCATGTCTGGGCCTAGAGCTGGCCAAGGCAACACTGCTATTTCATTCTCTTGAAACCTTTTTTTTTCTTGATGAAGAACGATGACAAAATGCACTATCTTGTTGAAAAATTATTTGGCAATTTTCGATTTCTTCTTTAACCCCTTCAAATCAATAAGAAAACGGTCTAAAATAATTGGTTTAAAGGTCGTATACGACCTCTGGGACCGATGGGGTTAAGAGACCTTCCAGAACTTGTTCATATGCTTTTGAATTGAGTCTTCTGTCTATGAAAACAAGGTAATCAGTTCCTTCGTTTGTGGTGAATCCATATACCAAAATCCTCGCTTAATCTTGTTAGGTTTGGGTTGGCATTTGTTATCCAATTATCGAAGAAACAATAAGGCATTGCTCTCTTTCGGCTGCATTTTTTCGATTTTTCCTTGTTTTATTTTTCTAAAAAATATCGTCCCGCCCTTTAGATTTTTAACAGTCTCTGCAATCCCTCGTCATTAAAACCCCTGATAACAATTTTTGCAATTCTTTTAAGATTATTGACAATATTTTTTTCATAATCAGTTTGTCTTGAATATTTCGGTTTCTTGGCAATCATCCTGTAGATTCTCGAAAAGATCAGGTTCAAATTTTAAAGTAAAGCTAATTGATATGAAGTTGGGAATCTATCATTTTTACAGAAATCTTGATATTTTCATCAAAAATTCGAACTTTTTAAAGATTTTTTGGAGCTCCAAATTTCAAATCAATAAAAATTTTCGCTTCAAAGTTCGAAAAAATGGGATTCTGGCGCCAAATCGAAATTTGAAAAATGGCCATTTTTTCATAAAATTTTTTTATTTTCAAAATTTTTTTCCTTCAACTGGTGAAGGTGGGCAACATGAGTAAGATACCAAAAAATCTTTAAAAAGTTCAAATTCTTGATGAAAATATCGAGATTTCTGTAAAATTGATAGATTCTCAACTTCATATCAACCAACTTTAAATACCTACCAGTTTATCTGACAAAAATTTTGGTAAAAACTGTTAAATAATGTTGTGAACTAAAACGTTTGTCGTTTTCTAATTCAATAAAAAAACAAATTAGTATTTTTGAGAATATTGATGAATCAAAAAGTTCCGGGTAATCATATCTAAAGCTAGTTAACATGAAGATGAGAATTTACTATTTTTACAAAAAAAATCAATATTTCTCTCCGGATTCACGAAAAAAATAATTTTTTGAATCCTAAAACGGATTGACTTAATAAGATGTAGATATTCGAAAAAATTCCGAAAAAATTCAATCTGACCGAAATTAGGCCATTTTTCAAATTCCGAAAATGTACCAAATTTCCACTTTTTCAACTTTTTTATCGATTCCGATGATTCGAAGCAGTCAAATGTAGATATTTGGGATCAACATTAGACAAAGAATTCGAATTTGGCCCTAGAGATAGCGAAGATCTTACTGTTTCCGAGAAAAAGTTAAACTTCCAGATTTTGGATAATTTGCCTTCGTGATAATCGAAAAATTCAAATGGCTCGATTTCCCACAGTAATGACGAACTTCAGTGAACTTCTACAAATGAATTTGAATTCTTCATCTGATAATCCCAAATATCTACATTTAACTGCTTCGAATCATAGAAGTCGATAAAAATTTTGAGTTCAAAAGTTGAAAAAGTGGAAATTTGGTACATTTTCGAAATTTGAAAAATGGCCTAATTTCGGTCAGATTGAATTTTTTCGGAATTTTTTCGAATATCTACATCTTATTAAGTCAATCCGTTTTAGGATTCAAAAAATTACCTTTTTCTGTGAATCCGGAGAGAAATATCGAGGTTCTTGTAAAAAGACTTATATAAAAGACTAAGAAGTTTTACTTTTTAATGGTATTTTTTATATCTAGAAGGTATGAGCTAGAAGCCAAAATTCTCTTTGTCAACGACTATCGTTTAAATGTGATCATCTAAGGTACATTAGGCTGTGATACAAATTTTCAATTTTAATTCTTAATGTTTGATCTATACCAAGTGGATTTTCTGACATATTTCAAACATTTACGTGAATTCATAATTCTCTATCGATATCAAAGAGGGAATAGTAAACTCAACTTTCACTCGATTAGTTCTTTTCTCTATCGTTCAATATCTCGTGCGTGTTATTTCAAACTATTTTTTTGTCAAAACTTTTACTGACGTTAACAGAGAAAAAGGTATCTCTCTGTCAAGTCAAAATGTAAACTGCCTTCTCTCTCTTTTGCTTTTCGGAATTGACTTGTATCATTCTGTCTTGTACTTTTTGTATACTTTTGTAAGGAAAATAACAAAACGACATCTATAGTACACCCTCTCCTCACAGTCTATTTGTGCATATTATGTTTGCACTGCATAATCATCATTCATGTTTTTCATGAAAAATTACTACATTTCAATGGATAAGTCTCAGTCTTTCTTTCTCTCTCTCTCTCCTTTTTGTCATTGTGGAGGAAGGGAAGGCCTCTCTCTTTCTTGTTGTTAATTTTTAATGACTAATCGTCAAGTAAGACTGAAATTCAATAGCTACTCTCTATTTCTCTGTGTAGCTATTACAATATCTCACACACAAAGAGGCAATTCATTCTGGAAAGAAATACCATTCGAATATAATATCGATAAAAAAGTCAACAAAAAACGACACATTTCCTTACAATTTACACATTTACAGAAATGTCCAATCTTCTGTTAGATAAAGAAACATTTCATTCCATTTTCAAAAATGTTGTCTTGTATGAATGGAATAGGATATTTATTATATAGTCAGTCCCTGCTATTTTATTGTCTGAATTTAGATTTGTCACATTTCTCTACAAATCACGATAAATATCCCCTTCCTTTAACCCTTAAGATACCCTGGGAAAATTTTTTTGGGTTTCCGAATATATGCTGTTGACGAAAATGATCTTATTCAGACCCAGGAAACGGTTAAAATTTTCATTTCAAGAGATAAAATCAAGGTGATTCCATTTTCGAATTCTACGGGTAAAAGTTTCAAATGTTCTTTTTTCTCTTCGATCTCTTGGAGTGGCTTTTGACATAAAATATTGTCACTCAATAAGTCACAGCTCATTGAGTATAGAATATTACAGTCATTTACACACATGATGGCTAGTGAATGTGTTACACATCAAGACAGATTGTTATTTCCACCTCCACCCCCATCTGACCAATAGTATTCAAGATAAGCATCAACCAATGAAATTTGAGGATCCTGTAAATTTTTTTCCCTTTCACTCCATCATCCTTAAACATGATGTCTAAGTTCACGATCAACTTTCATGAATAAAATTTATTAGTGAATTTCTCAACTGATAAAATAGGATTTCAATATATATATATGTTTTTTATTTATAAGAATCTTCATCATCAAATTACAAATTACTCTCCAAATATGGTATAACGTGTATATTTTGGTCTAAGATTTAGTTTTTATTTTATTTAACTAACTTTCTTAATAACTCTTCTTAAACACATTCGAATCGTCTCAAAATTTCAGGCTGGATGCAGCTTAGAAAATCAGACGAGTTGAGTTTTTAGAGTTGAAATCATTTCCAATCTTGTAACATACCGCCGTGTTTTTCAATCAGATGACTCCATTTGTTTATTTTAAAATCATTGACGAGTTTCTTATTTCAGATTATCGCAACTCAGCCATTCACCTTGTATAAAGTATTAATAGACTAAATAAAAAATAGCTCTTCCTTAAGACCTACTTATAAGTAATAATTAGGAGTAAATACAGAACTATTTTATGCTTTGTAAAAGGTATTCACATCACTGATGATACAGTGGGCTAAGATATAAAGCTATTCTCGATGGATTTGGGAATTCATGATTTTTACAAAAAAAAGGTATCGAAAATTTTGAAAGATTTTTTGGTAGCTGATTCAAAATGTACACTTTTACTGAATTGAGAAAAAGGTTTTTTTGGAAAATTTTAGAGAAATTTTAAAATCCGAGATTTTTAAAATTTTTTTAAACTTTGAGTTGAAAATTTTTGTTGATTTCAAGGTCTGAGAGGAATCAAACGTTATTTTTCAGGATCATCATTAGACAAAGAAAATATTTACTCTTATTCATTTTTTTGTAAAAACCCGTCATTTTGAAATGATCTTGGATCACCCTATTTAACATTTTCCAAGCAGTAAAAATGATCGAAAAATAGGAAGAGGACTTTCGCACGTAAATAGTGTGTTTTTTTCAAAAAAATGAATAAGAGTAAATATTTTCTTTGTCTAATGATGATCCTGAAAAATAACGTTTGATTCCTCTCAGACCTTGAAATCAACAAAAATTTTCAACTCAAAGTTTAAAAAAATTTTTAAAATCTCGGATTTTAAAATTTCTCTAAAAGTTTCCTAAAAAAAACTTTTTCCAAATTTTTTTTTCTGAATTCAGTAAAAGTTTGGATCAGTTACCAAAAAATCTTTCAAAATTTTCGATATCTTGATGAAAAAATGAGATTTTTGTAAAAATCATGAATTCCCAAATCCATCGAGAATAGCTTTATATCAAAAGAGGGATGTTCTCAGTCTTTGGAACAAGAGAAGAATTACAACAAAATAATGATAGCTCCAGTTTATGCATTTTTTGAGAATTTCAAGTTTTAATTCGATCTTATTTTTCAATTATCCACTGAAACTGACACGTATGAAAATTTTGGAGTCTCACTGATTTATTTTTACCATTCCCTCTAAGATAAGATTTCCATAGATTCAAGAAAATCCTCTTTTTTCAATCAACTTCTCGAAAAAAAATTTTTACTCTCCTTTTCGTTGTCTGCGTGACTCAAGATGATTATAAAATGATGTTTTTCCTCTCTTATTTGCGGCAAAAAAATAACCTAAACCAAAAGACAAACATCCACCAATGATTCATCCGGTATTGCGTGTTCATTGATCCCTTCTACGTACTCTCTATCTACTGCTCAAATATTCTTTTCTCCTGTGTACTCATTCTCCCTTTGGCAAGAATAATTTGATTAATTGAAAATATCTCCACTCAATTTGTGTGTGTATATTCAAGAATTCTCTCTTATTTTTCTGCATTTCAACGGCCCTTTTTTCATTTCATATCCCAGAGATGTATGCATTCATATGTATGAGTCAATACAGTCAATAAATTCTCCTATCTGTTTACATCATTATTATTATTATGCTGAGCAATTTGTTTATGACTGATGACCCTAAAGTATACAAATTCATTGATTCACCTATCTTTGTAGTTGACCAGAACAACTCTATCGAGACGATAAGGACTCAAAATATATCGTTAATCGTTAAGTAGATGAGAAACATGAAAAAACTTTTTCGTATCTAGATTCTAAATCTATATTATTACAAAATAAAATTTGATTTTGGGAGCTTATGGACGTCCAAACTACTCTACCAATTTTCATAAAATCTTCTACCATGTTCGTAGCAAAAAAATTTCTAGTTGGCTTCATTTTTGTCGTCTTTACATTTTAACACGTAATCTTGCTTCTCATTGGTCCAATCCAAGTTTCTATTTCTTCGTCTTCATGGTAAATGAATACCAACTAAAAAGGGTTATTAGGGGAAATCGCTGAAGTCTTACTTACTCCCTCAAAATCCCAAATTCGGTCAAATGTAAGAGCTGACAAATGATAGCCAACAAACATTTCAGAGTTGGTATTTTTCTCACTACACCAAGATTTATTATTTATAAATAGCAAGGAATTTTCACGGGCAATAATAACCTAAAAAGTGATAACACACATTTGACATTTGAAACATTAATCAAAATCATTCTTTGCATAAAAATGCTCTGATACTTTTTTTATCGTACATTTTTGTACAACGTAGATTTGTGTTAAGATAAATGCTGAAATTAGGCAAATATGAATATATATCCTTTTGTTCCCTTTCTCATATATAAAAATACACTCCTGGTAACCAAATACAAAATCCTCATCAACAGTGTACAGTTGTTATTTTCTAAACTAGACAATCATCATGATTAATAATCCCAACAAAAATCAAAAGGATATACACATGAATGAAGAGAAATCATTCCCTCTTCTTGATTTTTCCTCGTTTTTTCCCGCACTATTTACGTATGCAAAAAGTTACAACTTTCTCGGCTCATTCGATAAAAAATCCTAGTTTTTAATTTTGTTCTGATTGATATTATTTTTAAATATGCACCAATAGATTTTGAATGAATTTTACTACGATTTGTGTGACTTTTCCGATAGATTATCAGTGATAATTTATCACTGAAATTAAGATATGATAATTTTCTGAAAAATTCAGTGTACGTTCAAGATTTTTGCAGAATCGGGTTCATCTATATTAGAACATGAAAATTTTTCTCATTTGGTATATCTTTCTCATGTGAAAATATTATTCTAGACAAACCAATCATTGACGCTATCCATGAGTACTTGGAAAAGGATGAAAATGAAAAACTAGAGTGGCTCTGCACCACAGCTCAACTTCCCGATCCTGGATCTCTTATTCAATGGTTCAAGGTACTTTTTGCACGAACAATTTTTAATCCTATTCATAATTATCATCTCTTCCCTTTTTTCCAATCAAGGATGGCCATTTTTTGGCTGGTGAGACAAATAATCGGCTCCTCCGATCACAGCTTCATGTCAGAGACCAGGGCCAATACAATTGCTCCATAAAAATTGATGGCATTTCAAATGAAATCACGGGAAATTCTTTCGACCTTGTCATCAAGGCCAAGTTGAGGATAGAAGAGCCAAAGGGTGGTGTCGTCTTTCTCGAACATGGCAAGCCAGGTCTTATTCCCTGTCAGGTAACCGGCTACGGAAATGTCAACATGAAATGGTACGATGCTAATAAGAATCTTCTCGGCTCCAAAATTGGCACTCACGAATACCCATATCATATCGATAGTGTCGATGAAAGCTTTTCCGGTGACTATCGCTGTGAAGCCGTGACAGACTACAAGAATGGTCGAGTCACCAAAGTCATCAAGGTGATTGTGGGCGAAACACCCAAGATTAAGAAAATTTCTGAGGAAACCTATGTCAAAATTGGCTCTGATATCCTTTTGAATTGTGAAGCTGGTGGACTGCCAAAGCCTCAGGTCTCCTGGATCTTTAGGAATCATTCTTTTACAAGTAAAACTTCCATCAGTTATGATGAGAAAATTCACGTATTCCTGAATGGAACATTCAAAAAATCACAAGCTACCCTTGATGATTCGGGAGTTTACCGATGTGAAACTACCAATTCATTCGGCTTCCAGGATACTGCAGATGTAAATGTAACTGTACTTAGTAAGTTTATTATCTTATTGACTTATTCCTGATTTATTCTAATCCTTTAACTTTATCAGCTGAAAATGTCTACTATCGAAGAATAAATAGAGATTCTCATTCAAGAATGTCGAAAATGGTCGCCATTGTGGTTGGATGTGCTCTCCTCTATCTGGCTCTCATGCTTGTTATTACAATCTTTTGTAGTCTCGGCATGATACGCAGTAAACAATCTTCATCATATCGTAAGTAATCTATTTATTATTTGTATGTCTACTTGAAAGTAACTTGATGTTATTCTAACCTTAGCTAAAGGATTTGACAACAGAAATCAGCTCTTGCCCACAACCAATTTTCAATCAAACAACGATTCAAACGGACTATCAGCTATTAACAATGGATCCTTTTTTCCCATGACTAATCAAAATGGTTCATGTCTCTCCTCACAGTCGGGAATACAATCCCTTGGTAATCAAGGCTACAGTCTCATCACAGATAGCAACGGATACACCGAAGCTAACCAAATCAATCCATCAACACAACAAAACATGTATCCCAACAACAATGCACCTTCCAGTTATCATAACAACCTAGTCAAATGTAATACAATGGCCAGTAATTTGACCTATAACTGACTTGCCTTTGTTTTTTTTTCAACTCAACCATGAAATTTTGCTATAGATATTAATTTACAATGTGCAATGATGAAATATCTTTATTTATTTATTATTATTATCCCTTAATCGAATTTTATTATTGAGAACAATAGCAATTCTCAAGTTTGTAAATAAAACAATGTAAAAATGCATCAATACTTGATATTTTGATCGAAATATTTTATTTTTGCTTTCAAGGACATACAAACTTGGGTTGGTTTACAAACACATAAGGACAGAGTCAAAAGAGAGTTTAGAATGCAAATAGGTAGTAATCTGATTACTATCTTTGGTATTTAAATAATCTATAAGTAATTCTGGGAAGGAAAAAGAGCCTAAAAGTCATAATCTTTGTTCTCGGTAGGAACTGAAAACTTAAGATTGTCCCCGGCAGGTGCGAATTGTGGAATGGTTCCACCTGATTCAGCTGCAATCTGTTCATCTTCAGTAGCGTTGACATCTTCATAGTCCAAAAAGTTTTCGAGGAACTTGACAACCTTCTGATAGACTCCGACGTCTGCGTGAGATTGCAGTTTTTCCATTTGATCTTGACCTTGGCATTCTTCGAATTGGTCAATTATTTGATCTTTGATTCCATTCTGGATGGCAAACTCGAATATAGCTTGGAGAGTATCGATGGCCAATTCAACCATTTTAGTATCGTTCAAAGTCAAGGCAGAGGAAATTGCTCGAATGGCACCATGCTCGATCGTGTACATGACTTGTGACTTGCTTGCACTGTAGATAAAGTTGCTTATGCACCAGCAAGCCTCTTTTCTAACTTTGAATTCGCCCTTTTCCATGAGATGAAAGACGGGGCGGATAAAATCAAGTTCGATGAGAAGTTGTTTCTGCTCTATCGTACCAGCAGCAATGTTGGATAGCAACCAGCAAACTTCCTTGATCATGTTGACCCTATTTTGATTGCAGAGGAGATCCTTGAGGGCTGGCAAAAAGTTGTACTCGATAACTAGTTGAGTTTGCTGATCTTCGCCAATGACGAGGTTGCCGAAAATTCTGAGACTTGGATGAATGAATTTAGGCTCTTTGGAGTAGAGAAGAGGAGTTATTTCTTTAAGGATGCCACTTTCAATAAGACAATCAGCAAAGTTGTGAGAGGAATCAGAGGCATAACTGATTGCCCAGGCAGAATCAGCAACAACATCTTGACTTTCACGATATTTCAGCAAATCCTTGAAAACTGGCAACAGTTCCAAGAGGACTTTCTTTGCAGGTGATGGTTTCTTGTGTCTCAAAAGATTGGAAAGCATCCATGCAACATTTTTTACAACTGACACGTTTTTGTAAGTCTTTTTGAGAAATGCAATCGTGGGAGGAATGACTTTTTGTTCAATGACATAATTTCTCAGTTCAGCACAGTCACCAGCAATGTTGCCGAGAGCCCAAACGCACTGGTCAACAACTGCTTCGTTATCATGTGAGAGTAGTTCGATCAATTTAGGAACAGCTCCGTGCTTGACAACCTCAAGAGTATTCTCAGAAGATCCAGAAGCAATATTAGTTAAAGCCCAAGCAGTCTCGAATAAGACAGGTTGACTGTCAGAGAGATTTTTTATCAGTATCTTTACAGCACCAAGTTTAACAAACTCGTCAATTGGAGGAGCATTCGGCTGGGATAGGGCTTGTCTAGATTGCTGAGTTGCGGTAAACTTTTCTTCTGGATCAGATGATTGCATTCGTTTCACCAAATCAGCATAACTAACCTAATTGAAGTTATGAATTTAAATTTACATTTTTAGTAGCTTTAGGATCGACATTTTCCACGTCGTTGGCAATATTTATGTTACGTTTCTTGTTGAGGTTTTGTTCTTTTTTCAACTTTCTTAGCTCAATAGATTGGTCATTACGACGTCGTCGCATACACTGTAAGAAAAGATCACAAAATTTTTAATTTACGTCGGCATCCTTGCTAAGATTTTTGAACATACGAGACCTATCCATGATGAAATTTGAGATTCGAATTGAAGTTTAAATTCAATTATGTAAATTAAAACAATGATGTGTACTTATCCAGTTGAAAGTTCGGAAATTGTTTAAATTTGTTTTGATTGTCTTATTTCTCAATTTCCAACCCAAAGATGCTAGTAAATAAGTTTTGTTTTTATATAAATTTTAGCCCATTCATATATCTGATACAGAAGATATTGTTGAAGAACGCGTTATTAATGAAGAATATAAGATATGGAAGCGGAACACGCCGTTTCTTTATGACATGATAAGTTCTCATTGTCTTGAATGGCCAAGTCTCTCTGTACAATGGCTACCTAGTATCGAGCAGAATAGTGCAGATGCTAATATCCACCGTTTAATTCTTGGTACCCACACCTCTGATGAACAAAATCATCTAATCATTGCCAACGTTCATCTTCCTAATGATCAGGCTGAATTTGATGCTAGTGCTTATGATAGTGAAAGAGGGGATTGTGGTGGTTTTTACTTCCCAAATGGAAGACTTGACATTTTAATGAAGATTAATCATGAGGGTGAAGTCAACAGAGCCCGCTATATGCCTCAAAACTCGGATATTATTGCTACCAAAACCCCTAGCGGAGATGTCCTTATTTTCGAATACCCTCGCCATCCAGCTAAATCTGGTAACGACCGAGGATGCAATCCTGATCTCCGTCTCAAGGGTCACACAAAGGAGGGTTATGGTTTGTCTTGGAATGCCACGCATCATGGACATTTACTTAGTGCTTCTGATGATCAGACTATTTGTTTATGGGACATCAGTGCTACTCCATTAGACTCTCGAGAACTAAAATCAATGGCCGACTTTACAGGCCACAATTCAGTTGTTGAAGATGTCGCCTGGCATTTGATGCATGGTCATATTTTTGGTTCGGTAGCTGATGATAATAAGCTAATGATTTGGGACACCCGTACCGATAACAAGGAAAAGGCTCAACATCAAGTTGATGCGCACACTGCTGAGGTTAACTGCCTCGCTTTTAATCCATTCTCTGAATTTATCATTGCTACAGGAAGTGCTGATAAAACAGTTGCCTTGTGGGATCTTCGAAATTTAAGATTAAAACTTCATTCCTTCGAATCGCATAGAGATGAAATCTTTCAGGTTCAATGGTCTCCACATAATGAGACAATTCTTGCCTCTTCAGGTACTGATCGCCGTCTTCATGTTTGGGACCTTAGTAAAATTGGTGGAGATCAAACAGCTGAAGATTCTGAAGATGGTCCTCCAGAGCTTTTATTCATCCATTCTGGGCATACAGCTAAAATTTCAGACTTTAGTTGGAACATTAACGAGGCTTGGGTCATATGTTCAGTGTCAGAGGATAATATTCTACAAATCTGGCAAATGGTTAGTCACATTTTAAACTTTGAAATTGAACTCGAAATATATTTTTTCCTTTTCAGGCTGAAAACATTTACAATGATGATGATCTTGAAGTAAACAATATGGGATTAGACGTTAACGAATGATAAACCCATTATGAAAATTTTATAGAATTATATTTTCTTATTGTAAAACTAAAATAATGTTCAAGAATATAAATTTTAATCATATTCATACAGATATCATTTATAGAATTGAATTTTAACATTGTTGAGTAATACTCAATGAGTACTCTTACAGGCTATTGTCATACCAATAAAGTAGTCTTGTTTTTCTTCACAATTCTAGTTTCTCAAAGCCTGTGTCATAGCTAAAGTTGCCTGTTTGGATTCACAATTGTGTCAAGTTAACTGTTAACAAAACATAATTAAAACTAAATTTTTCGCTGTGTATTAATTTAAACTAGATTGTTAATTCATGTTGAATAACTAGTCTTTATCCAAGTAGCTGATTCAAAATATTCAATAAAATTCTATAATATTTTCTTATTTCGGAAGTAATACTTACCCGATAAAAATGAAGATTTTACTAGGCGGCGGCACTGGTCTAGTTGGGACGAGGCTAAATAATTGTTTACAAGCGTTGGGCCATGAAATTACTGTGATATCCCGTAAACCTAGTCCATCTAAGAAAATAATAACTTGGAATGATATAGAGAGGAATGGCATTCCTAGCTCAACTGATGTCATCATCAATCTAAGTGGACGGAATATTGGCGACATAAGTTTATCTCAATTCACTGGGTAAATTTTATAGTAATCAAGTAATGGATTATTTTAGAAAGTATAATGATTTTCTTAAAGAAGTCAAGTCGAGTAGAATATATACATCATCTCTGTTGAGTTCGCTAACTGATGAGAAAATTAAGTACTACATAAATGCTTCTGCAGTTGGTATTTATGAATCATCCAGGGAAAATGTATATGATGAATTTTCGTCTTTAGAACACAAGTCGTACATGTCAAATCTGTGTGCTGAATGGGAAAAAAGTGTGAATGTAAAGAGTGATAAATCTCGAAGTTTTGCCTTTCGCATTGGGGTTGTTATTGACAAGGATAGTCCTGTATTAAAACAGCTCTACTTACCTTTTAAGCTTGGTTTTGGAGGCCCAGTAGGGGATGGAAATCAATGGTTTCCCTGGATCCATATGTCAGACTTATTGGAGATATTCAAAGTATGTATTTTAATTCCATTTTATTGATAAATTAGTATACATTGGAAGGTAAATTCGATAAAGTTTACGATGAAAACAAAATGAGACCATTTCCAGTAAACTGTGTTGCACCGTCTAGCATAAAATACAAGGAATTTACCTATGCTTATGGAGAAGTTTTGAATGCGCCCATGAAAAATGTATTCCACACTCCTGGATTCGTTATCAGTACTCTTATGGGGAAGGAAAGGGCAGATTTAATATTGGAAGGACCGAATGTCATGCCCAAAGTTTGCACAGATAATGGATTCAAATTCAAGTATACTGACATAAAAACTGCATTGAATAACTTATAATAACATATATTTTTGACTCAAAATAAAAAGTTGACTTATTCTTCATCATCGTCTTTTTCTGCATCAACAATTTCCTTCTTTTCCTCGCTGAGAAATCTCCTTTTAAAGGTTGTATTCATGTAAGGTCTGAATACCCATTCAACCTCGGCTGTCTTTTCATCATTAAGAGGAGCTCTCCAAATCTTGTACACTTGAATTATAAAGAGCTAATTATTATTTGAAGAGATATATCGCCTGATTGAGACTTACATTTCATATCAAAACGGGGCCCATTCTCTTCAACAATTAATTGTTTATTATTGTATTTGTAAGAATGATGACGAACACGAATAACATCATTCTCCTCAAACCATGTTATAAGTCTTTTAGATTCTTCATTTGGAACTGGGAATAAGTGTTTTAGAATTGATCGAACTCTGAGACCGAGCTTTGTATTTAAACCTTTGAATATTTGATGAGGAAAACTTTGTGAGCATTTCTTTCCTTTGCTTTCTTCGTCTGATATTTTATCCTTAATTGTGACATTAAATAATGAAAATATGGCTGTTGGTCCGTAAGGCAAATGACTGATCTGAAGACTGTCTGGAACACCACGGGTTTCATTTAACATAACTATGTCTGTTACGCCATGGCGCAGGCAGGAATCTACAAGTTCCTTTATTTTATAAGCACCTCTATTGATCTTTTGAGCATTGGGAATTAGGAAACGAAATTCTTTTGAAAATTCCTGGAGTTTAGTGCTGGGGTCACGTGAAGTACTGACAACAACAACAGGATTCTCTTTTCCCGCGTTAAAATACTCGTCATCTTCATTATTTAAAACGTGGTCTACATTGTTCGTCTCGTAATCGAGTTCTTCATTAATGGCCAAAGCGTCGTCTTGAAGTTCACGAGAAATTTTTTTGCCTGAGGCAATAGCTTCTTTAATCTCTGCGTTTCTTTTCAAGCGTTTCTGTTCTTTCTCTTCGATAGAACGGCGATATATAAATTCCCTTTTGATTCGAGCTTGTTGTTTAAGCTAAAAATCAAGAAAATATAACTTACCATGTTTTCTGGAAATTAAATGATTGCTGCGCCACAACAAAGTTTTTTGTGTTGTTGTGTTTGTAAAGATTTCCGGCGTGAATTTGAATTTGTTTTTCAATCTCAAGGTTAATGACATGATCGCCGGTTATCGTTTTTGGCCATAATCATGGATAAATGGATCAAAAAGATAAATACAAGTCCTAGTGCTAAAAAGAAATCACTAACCAATGCTGTTTTTGGAGGATCTTTAGCCTACTTGGTTCACGATAAAAAGACAAATGTACCTCTCATAGTGGCCAACATTTGTCGATATATCGAAAATAAAGGCCTATGCTTAGAGGGTCTTTTTCGTGTAAATGGAAGTGCTAAACTTATAGAAAAATATAAAAACATTTTTCGTCTCTCTAACGGTAACGAATTAATTGTCAATGAAAATGAGGAACCCGGCTACGATATTCATGCACTTGCTGGATTACTTAAATTGTTTCTCAGAGAACTAAAGGATGGTGTTATTCCAGAGAAGTACACTTCAGAAATTGTCAAAATATTCCCTGATCACGAAGAAAAGCGTTGCATTGAAAGTTTAATCAGCCTGATTAAGAGAATTCCATCTGAGAATTGCTTACTCCTCAATTTTATGATTAAATTTCTATCCAATGTTCTCAAGAATGAGAAAAAAAATTTGATGTCATCCAAGTCTTTAGGCATCATCTTTGGACCATGCATCTTTAAATGTTGCATTAGTCCGCATGGCCTTAAAATCCAGGGATTTTTCAATCATCTCATGACCATTCTCATCAACTATTACGAGGATATATTCGAAGAAGAATTCCAGAGTATAATCGAAGCTAATCAACGCAAGACTAGCAGTAAATCAACTCAGAGTAAAAAGTCTGTCCTTCCACGAAGAGAGTCAGTTGGAGTATTACTCGACTGTACTAGAAATAATAGCTCTTCCGGTTCTAGTAGTCACATACCTCCCTCTTCATCCTTATTCGACTTGGCAGCAAATCTAATAAGATCTCGAGGGGAATCGTTAGCTAACTCAAAAGAGACTTCTCGTCAGGATTTAACAGAGGAAAGTCCAGTCAAGATGAGGGAAAAGGATTCTCCTCAAACTAGCCTGGGTTGTAAAAATGTACCCCTTTTGGCAAAAGAAATTGCGTGTATCATTACTAATATTAGTCAATCGAATAATGCAACTTCAAAGAGCGAATCACTCGATACTGCTGATAAGGGAGGTTTCAGAAAGAAAAAAATGTCATATCCGTTCATTGGGAAAATTGACGAAATTAAACCAAAAGACGAACTAAACGATGAAGTCTGGCAGGTATGCATTGCAACTTTTGTTAAAAATGTATTTCTCGTCTCTCCTTTTAATTATAGGCTTTCTTATTAGCTTTTTTTTATAAATTCTCTTGTATAGTCAATTTTAATTAATCAGAATTGCTAAATTCTTTCTGCTCAACTTTATGTGGGTAATAGTGAGAGTAATTTTAGATGATGACCCGATGCTAAATTAAATTAATTGGGTAATCAATATTAGCTAACTTGAAACCTTTAATTAACTTTTTAATTAAATGATCACTCCCTCCAGCCCCAACGATATCGAAAATTATAATTTAATGTGTAATCATAGCCTTTATATATACTTTTCAAATTTACAAAAATGATACCCTTTAATAACAAAAACTATTGACCAAAAAACCTTGGAACAAAAATCGGTAAAACAAAACTCTTAATATTTCGCCTTTTTGTTAAATCCAAATCTCTATTATTTTAAAAAGGCATCACCCATAGTCATTTAATAATTGCATGTCTGACTTGATTTGGAATATCAAATCTTTAATGAATATCCAACTTTTTTGTTTTTGGAAATAAATCCTTAAATTTAATTATAAAGATATGTAAATACGTATGTAAAAAGGCAAATTTTTCTTTTTTATAGTTTAAAAATAGTAAAGACCAAGAATAAGAATCTGAAAGGCTTATCAATGAATCATCTGGAAATACTGAGCTTATATTTAGAAGAGGAGTGTGTTTCAGAATAGTATTTAATGATAAAAGCATACCCACTGGTTATTAACCAGCGAACCCAGCGTGGATGAAGCCCTGAGATCGAGATTAATGGATTATAAGAATCAAGATTAGGGTATAGGTAATATAAAAACCTATATTGAACACTTTCAAAATTCGCTTACATATCTCACTGATTTCTTTTCGTCAAGACTTTTGCGTGTTTTTATTCATATTAGCTCTTCATTCCTCAGAGATATTAACTCAAACTATTTACCTAATCCACCATCATTTTGTATTTTTTCTCCATCTTCTTGAATACATTTTTAAAATCATTAAAATATGATTTTAGATAGAAAATTTTTTATTTATTTATTTAATTAATTATTTGAATCTGAGCATGATGTATACAAAATAAATGCAGAAAAAATACAATGAATAAGCATCTGAATTATAGTTTTTGAAAATAGTTTGTAGATAAATCTGTGTGATCTGGGATTAAAAATATGATGAAATATATATTGACAGGTTATGATTGTCGGGACGGAAAATCAAAGAGTAAAAGATGACCTATGCAGAGAGTCTCCCACCACGATTGCTCAAACTGTGAATATCGACAATGACCGGAATTTATCCGAGAATGATCTGAAAAATTTCCTCATACCGCCAAAGAGTAAATATGATTTTGGTTAGTTGTTAATATTTTTATCAAATCCAAGAAAATTTGTCCTAATTATCATGTCCAGTTTATCAGGCTATTAAGTTAATCATTGAGCAATTTCAGCTGATGGAGTAGATCTACTAAAAGTTGAACTTTAATCCAAGGGAAACGCATGTATTCTTCCCATAAATTATTGATTTTTATTTTATGTAACATGATCATCTAATACTAAATGTAAATTCCAAAAAGCCCAGAATTTACTCAGGAATGTTTGATACAGTTCGAAATAGTACTATATCATTGATAGAATCAAGAGAAAAATGTTAAATTTTGGAGTAATTTGAAGCCCTAATTTCATCATCATGAATTTGTTTACTAAAAAACGTGTTTACCATGATTGCTTCAAGAGAAAAGAGAAGTAGAAGAAAACAGTTGGCTTGAATTATGTTGGGTGTTTACTTGGCTTAATTCAGAGAGTAAAGAGTCACATTGGTAAAATTCATAACTGCTACCAGTAATAATATTTACTACTACAGTACGGTACAGTAAAATAAACTGTAAAATAATATCCAAGACTCTTTCTATTGAATTAATAATACAATACAATTGATAATAATTTGTAATTTGCTTTATGGTACCTAATTTATTACTCATATCAGGTGATGAATCTCGAGACAATTCAATCAGCCTCAATATCACTTCGAATAGTGATCAAGGGCTTTACAACAAAAACAACCAAAATTATATTACCATGGTAAGTTTCTTTTATTTTCGGTCTGTAATCTATCTATCTCTCTCGATGGTATATTTTTCAACACACAAGCTTATTTATTTCTCGGAACACTAATAATAATACTACAAGATAAATGATTCATTCTTATACACCATGCATTTTTTTCTTTAACTAGTCTAGTTCTATCTTCAGTTGTATTTATCAATGTTTCTTTTAATCTTATTTTGGATTTCTTACAATCAATCTCTCTCTCTCTGCAAAACCATCAAGGTTGTTTTTTCAGTTTATAAACATTACATTTTTTCAATGAATATTGTATTTTCATTGTACATTGTAGTGTATTGAATATTTTTCTCACTCTTGTTTTCATAAATATTTTTATACACTAGTTACTACTAGGTAGATTATAAATATGTATAAATATTTCAAATATAATATTCATTATCGCAGCACAATGAAAGATCTGACGAGAGCAACGAGAAAATGGATTTTGAAGAAGATTTGAATGGTGAGTAATGTATGCTGTATTAACACTTTATATTTATGAATGGTCTCTCTGTAAATGATACCACAATCATTGGATATTTTCCTTTGTTGAAAGTTTTCTCAACCCTCGAATTCAACATTATGAATTTCAATTTTTTACAAGTTTTTTTATTTATTATGACATTTTTAAAGCATACTTATTTTATTCATTCAGACATTTGTCATGTAAATTTTTCAGTATAAGCATGTTTAGCTTTTCTCGTTATGTTTAAAAACAAATTCTAGCTTTACTATTACTATTAATTTCAGTCTGAAAACATAATTTTTCCCCCAACTTGCATCTAATAATCATGCAAGAGAAATAAAATTTAATGTGTAGGATTAACAAAGAAAAATTTCTTGGTTATGTCTTTAACTAATTTCATCTATAGATAAGATTTCCCTTTGATTTATAACACCTTTGTCTCTTCTACTTCTTGGGTTTAAAATGGATACATGTTACAGTGTCTTGGGAAACCAGGGAATCTAGAAACTCGGTACTCAGATTGCTTAATTAGTTATTCACTGGTTACAGTAAATCTGGAAACTTAAGAAAATCTTCAGAATCAATAATTATAATCAGTGAGCCTACATCAATAAAAATTAAGGAAATTGAAGTCTGAACACCGAGTTTACAGATTCCCTGGTTTACTAGGGAGTCTGCAGACTCAAATAAGATTCACGATAACAAATATATAAATGAGTATTTGTCTGAGACGTTTCTAATATAAAGATACACCAATAGTGAACAATTGAATCATTGATTTTCCAGACTTGGAGCTGAAATTTTCCTTCTCTTCACAAGGATCTCTAACAGGTTCATGTCAGATGTATTTGAAAAAAATTGAGTCGTGCATGGTTCTGCTTCATGTTTACTGCAAAAGAAGGACAAACGGTTGCATCTGATAAATATCTCTCTCCTCCTTGTCAATCATGATAGATAAATGAGACATGGGATCTCCCTTGTCTCTTATCCAACTAATTTTTCAATGTATTACACAAGTGTGTGTATACCTGTTTGCGTATAAAGGAAAAGTTACTTTGGAATATAGAAATTTGCAATCTCCTTCTGTATATTTATCCAGTTAAAAAAGAAAGAAAGTAGAGAAAACCCTCTGTGGCACATGTGGTTCTTTTCACTTTGTTTACTTTCCCTTCTCGCTTTCTCTATAGTCCTATTTTGAATTGATTGTATAATATAATAATAATTATTATTATTATTCCTTTGATTTAAGAAGTCTAGCTCCTTCAGATTGTGTTCTACACACTCTCTCTTTCTCTCTCAGATAAACACATTATGAATGCGACTATGAAGATCAGTTCCCACAAATATAAACTTCAAAATGTAATTCACCGTGCGAGACAGTTTAACTCATGCATCTATATTTTTCTATCATAATGTTCGAGACATTTTATTTACAATAATTCAACTGTATTTTATTAATTACTGTATTAATTTGATCTAAATAGGTAAATTTTCAACTTTGACTTTAAATAGCTCAGAAGCTAGAGGGGTCAAGGTGAAGTTTCTTCCAACTCTTTTGTTAAGAATTTATTTCTGAAAAAATGATGTCATTTCATTCATGTTTTTCTCTATTGAAAGGCAAAGCACTGCTAGTCAGGTTTTTTGTTTATTCGAATAGTTTGAAAACTCCATTGTATATGTTACGACCAATGTGTACACTTTGAACAGTGTATACAATGTCTGATAAAATTATTCAAAATACAATTTCCTAACTCTTAAAAAGTTAAAGTTTCCACATTGCTCATTAGACCTTATGAACAATTTGTAAACTTTTGACAATGTGTACACCGAGTATACACATTGTTCATTTTTGTGCGCAGTCAAACATTGTATACACTGTTCAAAGTGTACACATTGGTTGTAACATATATGTTTTTAAGAAGAACATACCAGAAATCGTTGAAAAATCCTCTACAACAGTGGAAAATATGATGGAGTAAAAAATTAAGTCCGATTTGTGTTACTTTCAAGTAGGCAAGACTTTTGATAGGAACAAGACACTATACTGGAAATGACAAATATTTTAACTTAAATCATCAGAAAGATGTCTGAAATCAAATTCAGTAAATTTTTTATCCTTTTAATTTGAATAAAACATTATTGTTTCTATCTTAACCAGTACCTAAATAGGTTCTGAGCCATATGTTTGACACATCATTCGAATTCTCCTGAAGAGCCCATTCAAATTCTGACCCAGGCTAGAAATCGATTATTTGCAAATTCTATATCCACTGTATATGACCCAGGAGAGAGAAATAGTAGTTCATCGGCAAGCATTCAGAACAGTGTGAATAACGATAACTTTTGACCTGATATATTTTTGTTTTGTTTCCATGATGAGATTCATCTTCTTCCCAACAGTAATGAATACTCTCTCTCTACTGTATACATATAGGCTTATGTATGAATAGTATATACACACAAGTAACCATAATTATTTCTTGCTGTTATCCTGATATGGTACTTGATTAAGGGGAAACCAAAAATTGTTCATTGAAACAGTGTGCATGTGAATCATTTAGGGATGGAAATTTCCCTCCATCTACATCTGTGTAGGGTTCATACATTTATTTGATTCTCTTTCTTCAAAAAAATGTGATTTCTACATGTGCATACTCTTTCTATTCTTCAGTTATACAGTTGATATTGAAGAAAATATCCAAGGATATCTCCACAGAATAAATGCTTAAATGTGGATACACT
Organism: Gyrodactylus bullatarudis; assembly: GCA_012064415.1. Lineage (NCBI taxonomy): Eukaryota > Metazoa > Platyhelminthes > Monogenea > Gyrodactylidea > Gyrodactylidae > Gyrodactylus > Gyrodactylus bullatarudis. The sequence goes on along the minus strand of SSNU01000135.1, from coordinate 60,409 downwards.
AAAATTTCATGTATCAATCAATCAATTAAATCTTCAACTTATTCTAAAAAATTTAATTGAACACGAATCCAATGGGAAGGGGTTAACCCATTTTATTATTTCTCTTATCCTGGAAAAAAGATCTGATTTCACAAGAAACAAGGGGATCAAATATATATTCATTACATATTGAAATTTTCAGTCTTTCTTTTTAATAAACAATACAATTATTTAAACTTTATTGATGATCAAGATACAGTAGTAGTTATTATTAACTATGGCCAGACTTATTTCATGACAAACAAAACCTAAAAGAATCTTGAAAAGATGTTGAGAATGTATTGTAAAATAAAATTTTTTTAGCTTTGAATTTTAAGAATGATAAACTAATTCAATTCGAAATGCAATCGATTCGAAAGACAAAACTTATCTTTCACGAACCCTCATAGTTTTCTGCAATTTTTTAAATTGTAGTTGTTGAATTTTTACAGAATGAAGGTAATTTCATCTTTTATCAACTCAATTTTAATTTTCCAGATACTCCTGAAGATATCCTTGAACAGGGACATGACAGGAGCAATCAAACTCCAAATTCGTGTGACACCAGTTCTACATCTTCCTATGATTCTCAGGCCAAATGTAAACATGATCTTATCGATAGGCAAATCGTGGACGAGAAACCTTGTGGTTATCCTGTTCATAGCAGCAGTAACTTTATCCATCATTCATACTCGATGATTTCACCAGGATTATCTCAGGACTCTAGCATGAAAAAGGATGAATCCTTCTTAGAGACCCCTGCTACCCTGGAAGAGTTCAGCGTTCTCCTTGAACAGGTGAGAAAAAATATCTACGTAAAACTGGTCTTGATTAAAATTTTAATGAATAAAAAGGTCCTCGATGAACAGAGAAGTCGATGTAGACGCCCCAAAAACATTGAAGACATGACATGGGATCAGGTGGAAAAGGAAAAGACAGATCTCCAGAAAGGGCTACTTTACTTTGAGCGACTTTATGGCCATCCCAATAACCATCATAGTAAAAGAGTGATGAAATCATTTTACGATCGCTATCGAATTGTCAAGAAACTAGTCGCCATTCACAACTCGCAGAAGCAAAATCAAACAGGTTACAACCTTGATCCTCATTCCCATCATCAGCAGCAAAGTAGCCACATTAGTGATCATCATCATACTCAGGATAGTATTAATTTAACCTCGAAAATATCTGACGATGTCCAAGTAAACTATCAGGATCGTTCTTTAAAGATTATTCGCTCGAAAAATTCTATCAAAAAATCTTCGAGAAAAAGTCTAGCAAACAATAATTCTACTAGCAGTGATAATAATAACCCATGCACAAGCATGATAAATGAACATTCTCCTACTGATGAATCTGAACAAGAGTGAGTATTTATTTGAGCATTTTTACTTCTCATCATCTTTATCAAATTTAACATGTAGATAAAATTGTATTAAAATATCGAATTAGTACTTAAAATGCGTTTACAAAAAACCTTTGAAAATTTGATGAAAATGTAATCCTTCACATAATTTCACCAGGGTCTAATTTATATCGATATTCTTATCTATCTGGCGATTGATTTCAAATAAAATTTCTCCAATTTAAAGATTTATTGCAAAGAACACCCAGTGATTGTCAATGCAGTTTTGATTAAGATTAAAAATAGATTTGACCCAACTACCAAAGAACCCTGATGGCGTTGCTTCTGAATTAACTATTGTTTTTCATAATTTCAATGAAAAAGGATCATGTATTTTTCCTCCTCTATGAAAACGCATAAATATCAATGGCATTCTTGGGCCCGCCTTCAATTCAGGACCATATCAGGATTACCATGATTATCTTTCAACTTTCATATTCAAACAATAGCCTAGCAATAAGAATTTTATTAATTTAAATGAAAAATTGATATAATTTTGATATTTAAATTAACAACACACTCCTAAGCAGCAATAGGCTATGCCAAGAAGTGGTATAGCATTGTAGAAAAATTAATTCTCCTTAATTTTAATTTCACTTTTGGTGGGATGGAAGAATATTTTATTGTTAGTTCTATGAGTGACATTTTATTTCAATCTAGCCTTTCCCATATTCCAATTCCATATTCTTGACTTGTACTTTATTCTGAGACATTTTCTTTAACTCAAGAGAGATTTGAATTTTTTTCAGAGAAAACAATGCCCTGGAATTTTTTAAACCTCTATAGAGTTTTGCAACTCATGCTAATGTCTTTTCTATATAAGAATTAGATAACTTATCTAAACCTAGTTAATTTGAAGATGAGAATTTATGATCTTTACAAAATTCTCAATTTTTTCATCAAGAAATGGAATCTGATCAAAATCAATTTTTAAGAATGTTATGGCATATTTCGAAACTCTAAGTAACGCCGAATTCGTATTTTTTTTAAACTTTTATTTGAAAAATTTTGCTGATTTCAGAGTGATCACAATAAAACAAGAAAACTGGTTATCACCATAAAACTTTAGATTAATTCCTCATTTTTCAGAGACCTTAAATCATCGAAATTCCATCGATTTTCCCTACTTGAAAATAAGCACGAGTTGGCTTATTTTATTAAGGAATTCGAAAAATAATTTTTCTCTGTCTTTCCGAAGAAAAATAATGAGTTTTTTGTAAAAAAAGTAAATTCTCATCTTCATGTAAACTAGCTTTGTGTTTAGTTTTAAATCCTTCAAATTTTTCCTTAGGGTGGCCGCATAAGTTTTTCGGGATTAGGTTTAGAAAAAAATAACCGATTATAAACTCGCACCTTTTTAAAAGAGTTATCAGTTTTGACGGAATATGGAATAATACCGTCATTTTTCGATTTGATGCGGGATTTCCAATTTTTGAAGCTGAAAATTTTTATTGATTTAATTGTGGGAAAAAGGTCGATAAGAGATTTCAAGAATTGGAATTATGCCAAATCTGATCCAAAGATCTATCTTATTATCGTTTGGGAGTTGAACTTTTATTTATTGATCTTTATCACTGTAAATTAATGAAATTTCAATGATCAAAGACCTATCTAAAATGTTGGGTAATTTAATGGCTTTCTTGTCTAATTTTTTTGAACCCTCCCACGTTCAAAGCAAAAGGAAACTCGGCGCCATATCGTAAATTGGTAAAATAATCTTAATTTTTTTTCTTCTAATGGTAAAAGAAACCAATATGATCTGGAATCCATCCTAATCATGGGCATATTCAAATTCTTGATAAAAAAATTTGGATTTTTAGAAATTCAAAAATTATCTTAAATTTAGACATCAGCTTTCAAGAAAAGCTAATTTAAACATGAAGAATAATCATAAAAATGTATTTTCCATTCTGTAGATTCTCCCAAAGAATTTTGACCCTGCCAAAGGAAGATCTCCACAACGAATTGGATAAATATCTCGCACACAAGGTTCGCATTCAGCGTAAGCTGTGCTCATTCGAAACATATATTGAAAAATCACTAGGTGAGTGTCCTTCTCTGTTCTTTTGAAATGAGGGAAAAAAAGTGTCACAAAAATATCTTTCCCATAAATATATCAAGACAAGTTTAGTAATAACATTCTGGATAACATGCAATTTTGGGAATTTCTCTTTCCCTCTAATCTGTTGTCCAGGCATTACCTAATTCTTTCTTCTACTGATGAATTTGAATTACCATTTTTCCGTGCATGGTTTTTATTCTATTTCCACACTACTCTCTGTATAACATGAAGCTGATTATTTTGAAAAGAATTCAGGTTTTCAAAAATCTTTTACCCCTATAATACAGACTGATTATATAGATTAGAGTTGGTCCACCTCCAGAAATCCAAAAAAATATTCCAATTCACTTTCATACCAAATGGATTACGTTAGTTAAGAAAACTCGATAAATTTTTTTCTAGCATGGTTCCTGAAGCTTTTGAGAGTTTATTCACATGATGTTACTTATGAATAGGCTAATTCTAGAAATTCGAAATAAACTAATTAGTTTATAATTGATTTTAAAAGTTTTGTGTATAAAATGTCTTTTTGTACATTAATTACTCAGACACTGTATAAAAAGTGGTAAGGATCCTGTCCAAATAATCAAATATTGTGTGATATTTAAAATTTTTAACCATCTTGATAAACAGTTTGTATTCAATTTTTAAGATTTTTGGAATAAATTGGAAGGTTCATTTCATGACATGAAACGCAAGAGATCTTGATAAAAGATTATGTAATGAATAAGAAAGTCCACTTTAATATTGTCCAGAAGATTAGAAGCCTAATTCTAAACACATAACTTTTATTGGGTTTAAAATTGATTTTTCAAATACTTAAAACACAAGTTAATTCGAGAATCACTCCCCCCCATCTAATTATATTTCATTTTTCATATTCTTACTTATAAGTATGGATACTGTCAGTTAGAGTCCAAAGTGCTCAAAGTTACATGGTAGAGTTACAAGACCTAAAAATTCTTCATCTATGATCTTCGTTTAGTCAGAATTAGTCACGTTTAGGAAGTGAATTAGATTTTTTAATCTTCAACTTAAAAAAATAGGGACCCAGTCTAATATAAACCTAATTGTTGACATGAAGATGAGAATTTACTATTTTTACAAAAACCTCGATATTTCTCTCCGGATTCACGGAAACAAATAATTTTTTGAATTCTAAAACGGAATGAGCTAATAAGTTGTGGATATTCGAAAAAATTCGACCACAAGTATCATCACTTGACCAAATCATCGAAATCGAAAAAAAAATTTGGGTTCAAAAGTTGAAAAAGTGGAAATTCGTGCATTTTTGAAATTCGTAAAATGGCCTAATTTTGTTCAGATTGAATATTTTTCGAGTATCCACATCTTATTAGCTCGAGAAATATCAAGTTTTTTGTAAAAATAGTAAATTCTCATCTTCATGTCAACTAGCTTTGGATACAAGATTAATTCAGCAAAATTAGAGGCAATAAATTTGGCTTACTTTTATTTAAGACGAACAGTGTGTAATTAATAATTTACTACTTTGATTTATTATTTTTTGCTCCAACTCACTCAAAATTTGTCAGAAAACTAGAAAAATTCCTATTCTGGCGTTCATATTCTTGTGCTTGAATGAGAATTTCCTAAAAGCGTTATCGGCAATCAATTGAAAATTTTTGTAAAACTATTTGATTTCTAATGCAACTTCCAGTCAAAATCAATTAATCCTAAATACATACATATTTTATTTATAATCAATCTCTGGCTATTCTCCAATATTGATAATAACAAAACTTGTCGACTCAACAATCACTCTTTGTTTGTTGTTCCTCGTGTCTAGACTATTCCAATACTTCATTAACACTCTATTATGATCACAAAACTACCCTTTGAACTCTTACCATCTAATTCTTTATTTATATTTTTTATGACACAATTATTATTATTTGATGACCAAGATATTTTTAAAGACCTTAGTGATAAGTAGGGTGACCAGAAAAAGGCATACTTTATAATGAAAAAAGGCAATTTTTAATTCTGATAGGCAATAAAAGGCAAATTCATAAAATCGAATGTTTCCCACAAGAAGCATCCCAAAAAGATATCTGCTAAAAGAGGATTTATTGATAATCTAATTGATAATCCAAAAATTAGCTTTAACAACATAGTAAAGCAATAAAGGTAAATTCATAAAATCGAATGTCTCTCACAAGTAGTGATTTTAAAAGATTAATCAATTATTCAAGCATTTCAAGTGAATAGAATGAGAATGAGATGTTGAGTTGGATAAGCCATTTCTATTGGCTGTTTACCGAGTCCCCCCTAAAATTAGATTCAGACAATGAAAATTTAACTAAGATCAAGAATCTTGATTCAAGATAAACAATGATAAAAATTTGCACAATCCTTAAAAAAATCAAAAAGAAATCCATTTTAATAAAGGCAAAAAAAGGCAAGCCTCCTCCAAATAGGCAAAAAAGGCAAACTTATATCTCTTACTAAGAGGTTAAGAAAAAAAAGGACTGAATTTTCAATATTTTCAGAGTATTTTAGACTCACTCTCAAAAAAGGCAAAAAAAGGCATTTTGGTCGCCCTAGTGATAACTTATCACTGATGAATAAAAAGTAATGCTTATCATTGATATTTCTATCGGTAAAGTTTAAAATTAACCCTTAAAGTCACACTGTGCCTTTAATGACCCATACCACTTGAGCATCTCATTATTTTACATCTAAGCCTAAGAAAATATTTTATTTATCGAGTAATCATACCCTGTGAATTGAATTCTGCAATCGCCTGAACTCTATCTGCTAAAGTTTTCATGATTTTCGATCAAGAAATTACCAAATGTTCCATAGTTGCGTCAAAACAACTGTAATTTTGTAATCAGCGTATTCACAAACCATAGACAAAAGATTGAATGCGAGTCATAAACATTTTTTAAACCCCCATCTTAGAGATGAAGAAAGATTCATGACGTGTCTCTTCATTTCAATTAATTCCCATAATTCCATTCCGTAAACTTAAACTACATCTTATCAGTTCGATCAAAATCGACACTTTATTCATCAAAGGTAACTAATTCAGAAATGTCGGATTATCATGAAAATTTCAATGATTTTCAAACAGTAAAAATCTAAAAAAATCGAAATTCGACTTTCACAAAAGGTTGAGCTGTCTGATCGTGAATCAACTTTTGATCATAATTTGAAATAATGCCCTCAAGATCTTCAAATTCAATTTTTTCATCATTCTAGCAACTCCTCAAACCTCATAGAATATAGAAATTATTAGCTCTAATAGTCTGACACGTTCTTCGCCAAAGTTCAAATAATTTTGATAAATTAACTTTGTCTTGAAAACCTATTTTTTGAGAGATATCCGATATTTGGATCAAAAATTATCCGATTGTTGATGTATGACTCCTCAATTGAAAGTAATTCTTGATACAATAAGGGGATAGAAAGATTCTTGAAAGAAAAAGAATCAAATTGATATTCCATTCAGGTTTCAGTCCCTCGATGGATTTGTAATTGGAATAAAAATTCAAAATGATAAAGGATACCCTTGGTTTTATTATTCCATTCAGAGATGTATTATTGTATCTCACTATATACTCTCTATAGAATATTATTATTATTCTTATAGGCATACCTATCTAAATGTAGGCATTTAAATCTTTATTGGGCAATTAAACCATGATGCAATCTTGTGACATACATTTCTCTATCTTTCTCTCTTTTTCAATAAAACAACCCATTAACTTGAAAATAATTTATTTCTAAGGTTTAATATTTCAAATATATATATGTATAAGAATATGCATAACCCAAGTCTAAACCCTTCTATATACACGCACAGACAACCAAATGCACACCAAAAGATAAGGAATAACATTTTTTTAAAGTCTCTTCTCCATAAATCATTTTTGGTGTTTCTGAATTTTAATTAAACTCCCCTTTCAAATACTCATAGGTGAATATCCAAATATTGCCAAAGATTCACTCTCAGCGCTGAAGACGCTTGTTCAAATCTACTTTGTCTGATGCTATGCTAGCGTTCATTAATAAGCTTGAAATCATCTTCGAAAATCTTTTTTGAGCAAATATCACGCGGTTCGATAAGTAAAAGCCACTAATGAATTTTATTCTTGTAACGATTCAAGTTATCTTTTTTTAACAATGTTTAGATTTTGTCTTTTATTTTCGGATTCTTTCTTGTAACCTTTAGAGTCATAATTGGAGCCTTGAAAAGTATAGAAATGCTTATTATAGCCAGCTCTCCTTCCCTCTGTTTTAGATACAGTACTAAAATAATACCTTATCTTTAGGCTTTTACGAAAGATCTTACTCGATTTTTTGAGGCCTCTCATGGGGCTTGTTCGTAACTTGACCTAATCTACCGGTCAATTGTTACCACGAACTCTGCTACTCTTGTCTCTTGCGACTAAAATTACTCAAAACTCGTGGTAGCACTTGCCTATTGCGTAGTTCGAGCCATTCTTTCAATCTTTGAGCGAGAAAATGGCTGGGCTGAAAATTAGACAAGAAAATCAAATTTGCTCTATTTCATCTAAGGACCCACTGCTTGGGGGATGATTTTCGGTTACGCCAACTCAAATTTTTTCTCTCCAAAAATTGAGATTCCCAACTTCATTAGCAACCAGCTTTACCAATCTTTAATCATTAATGTTTCTTTGTTGAATCCAATTTTAAATGGGGGGAACGTATTCAAGAATCGCAGTAAAACTGTGTATCATGAAAATTGTATTGTACATTACTTTCAAAGGATCATAATTTATCTCTTACATCATCTCTCGGATGAAAGAAAGAAAATCCTTTTAAATAGCATTAATACACACTAACGTAACAATCTTGTAACAGACATGTCTAATTAGAAGGGAGTGTTGTACAATGTTCTGCATCCAAATCACTTGTACTGCATAAATATCAATATCGCTGTGCAATAATAATTATAATACAATCGGAGAGAGATTCTCCAGTCAATATTGAAGGTTATTTTGAATTTTTAGGCAGAAAATAGGTCCCTTGAAGTTATGAATCCTTCATATGATGTCTAAATGAGTTTCAATCAGGTTGAAACGCGTCTCCTTCGACTCTCATGCGAAATCTCCTTCTTTAGTTAGGTGTGTGAGCTCATATCTTTTTGATCTGTAGTAGAGAATATCAGTCTCTAAAATCCAGATTTCTTATTATTTCTCATATTCGGGAGAAAAATAAATAATATTTCTTGTATAACCAACTTTTTTCCAAATCCTCTTCCAGACGTTTCGGTAATGAGAGACTGAAGAACCTTATTCAGTGGATGAGACGCTTGTAACCTAAAATCTCTTCAATTTTAACTAAAAATCTTAGTATTCCAGATATAGGTATTTCTAAATATTCCAGATCTAAAAAAACCATTCAAAATCAAATAAGCTCTAAATGTTCAGTAGACAATTTTTTCTTAAAGATGAATTCGTTTCATTCTAATATTAAATTTACTATGGAAAAAGAGTCCAATGAAAGTTTGAGTTTCTTAGATGTCAAACTAACTAGGAAGGAGGATGGGTCAATTCTAAGAAATATCTACAAGAAGAAGACTGATAATGGGAAATACCTTCATCTTGCCAGTTTCAGTCCTCTATTTCATAAAGTTTGCTTAGTAGTAATTGGTCTAGGAAAGAGGATAAGAAGGATTGCTAGTCCAGAGGAATGGCCAAAAGAATTAGAAGAGTCAATGTTACGTTTAAACAAGAATGGTTATTCCAACAGATTTGTAGACAAATTCATCAATGTTTCTGATGATGTAGATGAAAGGGTCGACAGAGATGAAGGAGAGAAGACAACCATTTCAATGAAACTTAATTTTAAAGGTGATGGTTTCAATAATGATGTAAAAAGACGACTGGTTTTTTTTGTTAGAAATAAATCTGTATTGAAAAAGTAAAATGAAATTAAAGATCTGGTTAATCTTATTGATTAACATTATGATAATATACACTTGAAAATTGTATTTAAAACCTAAAGATTATTCAGTTTGATTCATAAGGATTTACTAAAACCTGAAGAAAAGACAATTCTGATAAACTATAAAGAAATGTACATTTAGTGAATAAAAAACCTATTAGTACGATATTATTGTCGAATCTCATCAAGAATATTATTGTTAGATTCTGAACTCATATGGAAGGTTAAAGAACAACAAGCGTATTATTCTAACAAAAAAAAGTGATAGACGTTATATTTCGCCAGGTCTTTTCAGACTCTACCCCGGTTAACATATATTTACTATTACAATGCTCTATTCGGGACCTTCCATTGGTTCATTTTGACATCGCAACTACCTTCGGAAGGGTGGGGAACTGGTTGTAAAATTCATCTCTGGATCAGCTAATTACTTTAGCCTTTTGAGAAAGTTGTCAATTTGTAACTGCCAACTGTACCTTTTTCGTTTTCTTTTGGTTGTTGAGCAGTTTTTCCTTTCTCTTTTATCACTAATTACAGGTTGACTGGTAATCTGATTATTAACTATTGTTGACTTCTCATTGTTTTCACATTTTGCCAATTCTGTAATAGTTGCTGGGGCTGTACACTGGATAGGAGATAGAAGATTATCAGCTTTAGCTAACGTCTCATTAATTTCAGTTTCTTTTTCCGTCTCATTTTGTGTAGAGCAATGGGTGGGAGTTTCAACATTTAGATTAAGAATTCTTCCGATTTTCGCAATCTGCTTGCTTTTGATATGGATATCACGACCTTTGAATCGTAATTCATTTGCAAACTCCTTGTGGACACATAGATTTGGTTTGAACTTGGTGATGAAATGGCTCTCAGCGCAGCTCAAATTTGCTTGTCTGGTCTTGCTTGATTCCGTTGGATTGACTTGGTATAGGATTTTGAAATTCGACGCATCCGCAGTTACAAATCGATAACTTTCTCAAAAGGCAAAAGTAATTAGCTGATCCAGAGATGAATTTTACAACCAGTTCCCCACCCTTCCGAAGGTAGTTGCGATGTCAAAATGAACCAATGGAAGGTCCCAAATAGAGCATTGTAATAGTATATATATGTTAACCGGGGTAAAGTCTGAAGATACCTGGCGAAATATAACGTTTATCACTTGAATATACGCTTGTTGTTCTTTAACCTTCCATATGAGTTCAGAATCTAACAAAAAACCCATTCTTCTACACCTACAAATGTGATTTCAAGCAGATTTTCGGACGATTTTTAATGTTACGGGAATCATATCATCGCCAATATTCCAATTAAATCTACTTTATACTAATATCTGTTGAAGATTTCAGATTCCATCATGGAAGAAAAACATTTTCCTATAAATAATATTTCTGTTCTAACATCATCATTGAGAATTCATCCACTGGCTAATAATTTATTTTTGCTTCTCAAACCTGATCTAACTATTATAAAATTTCAGACAAAAACATTCATATTGATTTCTGATATTTCAGTCGTGGGCTAAGATTTTCGATATTGTTAGTAATATTTCTTGTTTTTTTTCTCCTGATATTTCCTCTTTGGTTGGCATTTATTCCAAAGACTCCTCTTTTTTCTAATATTTGCCTTTTTTATTCGTGGGAAATTTTTTAATCAAATGATCAACTCGTAAGAAACTGTATGAACATATAATCTGAGTTATCTATTTCAAAGGATGTTCATATTTCGATCATCTTATTTACTCAAGAGTATCCTTCTATTTTTCTACAAGAGTATTTTCCTGTTCTATTTTTGCTTTTTTCCTTCACCTCAATGTTTCTTCACAAAAAATACAAGAAATAAATAAGAGCACAAGTAACATGGAAAAATTATGAAAATTCTGTTTTAATTCAAGACTTTTTTCACGAATTGTTAACATAAGAAGCAGGAATCCATAAATTAGTCATCCATTTATAACCATTGTCAAAAAACTACTTTAGAGTTAACATAACTTGTCAAAAAACACTTCTTTTCTCAAATAAGGCCTTTATTTCGGGCATACTCATCACTGTGATACATGCCATAGAAATACAAATGAACCAATGATTGTATAATTCCTTTTTTGTAAATTTGTACTTATATGGCATGTATCACATTGACGAGTATGCCCGAAATAAAGGCCTTATTTGTGAAATAACTGGCATCATCTTCTTTCATTAATTATGCCTTAGGTGGCCCAGCTTAAAACCGATGTGCGTAAGCTAACACTTCTTTTCTCTAATTAAGGACTTCATTAATATTTAAAATTAGAGATGAAATTTTAAGCATCATTTAATAACGAAAATCTGTCAATTTATCTAGAAACTCTTTCATGAAACTTATATATCAAACTTTTAATTCTCTAATTACAAATGAACGTTCTGTAATTAAGAACCAAAGTCTTCTTAGAATCCCTTGAGAATCATAAAAGTAAGAAAACCCCCTGTATAGAAAAATAGATTAGAATTCTTTCATTTCACGTGTAATCGAATCGATTAGGCTCATATTTTTTTATATCATTTTTATTTTTTTCGATTCATTCATTTTGAAATACTGCATTTCTCCGTGACCATTAGACATTGTCTCCAATATAGCTATCGATTGATCACATTCCCATAAGGAATGACTCATAGTTTTATATTTTTACTACAAACATTTTGTTAATCTATGATTATCACTTGGGGATTTTTCCTCTTTTATTCATTATTCCTAAAATTGAATTGGACTAGAATAATTTGAATAGCATGCACTCGTCTTGTTATAATTGGAGATTCTAGGGATAACAGAGATATCATTACATTCAAAAATCGATTACATTATTCCTGCTATTCATGTAATAATTATCCTCTTCATCACGTCATTCTTTGGAAGAAATTGAATCTGAAATTAGCTCTTTTGTTGAATTAATTTGAAAATACTACCTTTCTATAAATATTAGAAAGGTTTCACGTGTAAAGGAATGACACCTACTTTTCTTTCCATCTCCTCATGATCCAGGTGGGTATTTTGTAGTGAATTTTTACTTTGTGTCCACAGGACATGGATGGAGGACGGTTCATTTGTATATCAGACGTTAAAATTAGTCTTTTCATATACATATTCCCTACTGATAAGCACTGTGATTGATGCATTAGCGTATAGGATTTTTAATCTTGTGACTACTAGATTATTATATCCTCTTTCGTGTTATTTAGAATAAGAAGGAATCAGTCAAAAGCGATAGGAAATTTATTCTTTCGAAACCAGCTTTGGTATGGGAGAATTTCTTTCACCCACCCCCTCTCTCTAAGCTTCAGTCCTAATCCAAGTTGATTTGATTACAACGTTTGTTTTCAGTATAACTTCATTCCTATCATATCGGGTTTCTTTTTTTCTAAATTAGTTTCTTGTGAGAAAAGAAAATGTTTTTTTCCTCACAGGGTTATATACAACTTTATTTGATCGAATTTTGTCTCCTTATCAAATATTCTTTCCAAATTTAGATTTTCCCTAATCTAACTGTTTTATGATAGCTAACTGATATAAAGAATAGATTTTACTCTTTTTCAAAACCAAATATTTGAGGTGTTGAAATAGAAAAAAATCTGAAAAATTAGGCCATTTTGTAGATTTTATGCGAATGCTGCTACTCAAGATCGTAATTTTCAAATATTTGTTCCATTTTCCTTGGTCATAACTAAAAAATTCAGATGTTTCAATTCAAAATTCTGTTCGCATAGTTTTTATCAATTAATTTCAACAATTTATCGGCTCTCAGGTCAAACTATGAATGATAGTCTGTATATTTTCGTTTCCCTTGCCAATATCTAGGCAGAAGGCATGTTTTATTCTTCCCCAAAATGGGTTTACTTTATTCTTATCATTTTTAGTGAATGTTGGAATCTGCTTACATTACAGTTGAACTTGTATAGTTCTAATTAATCAATAATCAAAAATATACGCCTTGTATTTATGTTGCACCTAAGGTAGAGAGGAGAATAGCTCTAGATTCAAGACATACTTTTATTACATTTAGCCTGAACATTCCGCCATTTGGGCTTTGTGTTGGCTTTACTAACCCATTTCATCATGCATTTTTAGGATTTTTTGTGTACCTCTTTATATCCCGGAATTAGATAACCGTTTAATAGACTTTGGATGAATTACAATCACTTTCACACAAAACGTTCCTCTATCTTTTGTCTCAAATCGATAAGTTTTATACCTTGATCAACATGATTGAAAAATAGAAAAATAAAGTTACTTTTCATCCCTCCAACAGGTCGCAAGCCAAATAAAACTGACCGGGATATCTATCGTCAAGACTACAACAACTATAGAATGATAAAGTTGCGAATAGCCACGTTGAATCGTCTTCTCGTGGAGGTTGACGAAAGAATCGACGCAGACAACAAGGAATTCCTCATGGTCCTCCATAAATCTGGACAGTCTTCTGGGAGGTCAACCAACAAGGAAAACACCTGCACAACCCTTCATCACCCAGCTAGTACAAATTCTTTCAATTTTTACCAGGGTAAATCCACCCTTTATGACTTTTGGATTATTTTGAAGAAATTTAGATTTCTTCAATAAAATTTAGTATTATACCTAAATTAAGACCTAGGCTACTCGCAATTATCTTCTTCCATAAAACCTGAAGCATGACCTTTTTTCTCCTTCTATAGTTTAAAATAATTCAATTTCTGCGCAATAATGTCTTGGTCGTAGAAGCGGGTTTATTTCTTTCCTCTTGGCAAAAGTACCCATGTAGAAACCACATGTACTTAGTTTTTGTTTTGAATATTGAAAATGTACCAAATCTTTATATTGCATTACTCCTCCTGTATTATTATTGTATTGTGCTTAGTAGTAGTGGAAAAAAGAGGAAATAAACTATACATTTTAGGTCATCCCTAGTTCCCTCATAACAGATTTGTTACAGTATTTTAATCAATATCTTCCTTTATTTGTAATATTTAGACTCTTACGATGATGGCCTATAAATTGGTCTAATCTACCAAAATAATTACGCTGTTTTTTAATCTAAATTCTTTTCCAAAAGCTGATATATATCATTTAAAAGATAGTAGAGGTTAAAATTGGCATTATTTGCTCTAAAACTTGTTGTATCTTTCAAACTTGGGCCTCGACAGATAGGTTAAAAACGTTCTAAATATTTTTTTTTTAAATCACCCTTCTTCAAAAGTAACCTTTATCATCAGTATAAAACCATCTTTATGAATTATACATATTTTTATAGCTTAATAAATTTTGTTTCTAATGAGAGGGACGAAAAAATTATTTCAAGAATCTTTCAGTTTAAATGGGACATATGAAGGGTTAAAGTGAGAATGTTGATTACTTTAACACAACACCCAATTTTTTCCATTGAATTTTCAGGAACAAAAATTATTTTCTTGTCTTTTTGTGATCCTAAAATTTGAAATGAGCAAATATTTTTAAAAATTTATAATCGATACTAGTGTTAATTAGAGGTAATAATTTCAATTTTTTAATCCATTGTAAGACGTGAGACAAACAAAAACTGAAGGTGGCGACGATCGACCAATAGTCCATCTCCGTCGAAAAAATGCCCACCTTGATAGTTACCTGACCGCTTCTGGTTCATTACCTCCATCTCAGTTTATGCAGGCAACATCGTCAGTCAAAAATTACAATCAGAACCCATATGCTCCCACAATGAGCGACCAAGTGTCTCAACAAACCTCCACCTCAAATTATTATGACCTTGGCGAAGATCATATCATCTATAGGGATAAAAAAATAGAAGCTCCTCCCGGCCAACTTCACTACTTTCAACAACAGAGGAATCCAGCTGATCAGAGAAAAGTATTTTGTCTATATGAAAACAAATCAAATGTTCATGCCAATCTAAATTGATAATTGTGAGTCCTACTTCCTAAAGCTAATTTATGTCAAGTTGGGAATATATGATTTTTACAGAAATCTCGATTTTTTCATCAAAAATTCGAATATGTTAAAGAATTTTTGGAATCTTACTCATGCTGCCCACTTTTACCATTTGAAGAAAAAAATTTTTATGAAAAAATGGCCATTTTTCAAATTTCGATTTGGCGCCAGAATCCCATTTTTTCGAACTTTGAACTGAAAATTTTTATTTATTTGAAAGTTAGAGGTTTTTTGAAGTTCAAAATTAGACAAGAAAGCTGACTAGCACCGTCAAATTACCGACAGTTAGCCTATTTTCGAGAGATTTTGAATTATCGAAATTTCATTGATTTTCAAGTAGTTGAAATGATGAAAAAATCTAATTTCAGCTCCCAAACGATAATGAGGTTATGCATCAGATCAGATTCAGTTGAATTGATTTTCTTGTCTAATCTTGATCAACCTCCAACTTTCAAATCAATAAAAATTTTCAGATCAAAGTTCGAAAAAATGGGATTTTGGTGCCAAATTGAAATTTGAAAATTGATCATATTTTTCATCAAAATAATATTTTTATAAAATTTAACTTCTTCAAATGGTAAAAGTGGGCAGCATGAGTGGGATTCGAAAAAAATTCGAATTCTTGATGAAAGCATCGAGATTTCTGTAAAAATCATAGATTTCCAACTCTATATCAACTAGCTTTATCTATTTTAGAGAAAAACGAAAAAATCACTTCTCTTTTTCATGCTTCAAATATAATATTCTCCTTAATTGCCGTTTTCGAAAATTAAATTTAAAAATTTGATGTTCTGATATGCCATTTCTAGGGCCACAAAAAATATGCAATTAAAAAAAAAATTAAATGCCATTTTCAAAAAATATATGTCGAAATATTTAGTTCATTTTTTGGGTACTATTAATTCACAATAGTTTGAATGGATTGAATAAAATATATTTCATTGGGAAAGTTCGTAAATGCTTGTTGCTTGACACCTATTTTAATGATTGACTCTGAGAACCGATTCGATAACTTTAAATTGCACCAATGAGAGAGAAGTATAAAAATTAAAATTTTATCTTAATCTAATTGTTTCTGTTCAATCTGTTCACTGCATAAGACCTTGACAACAAATGAAGGTTTGTATCAAATTTATCTCAATCAGCCTATTTTGTTTGAAAATGGATGCTTAGTTCTATAATATGCATAAAATAGTGTAAAATTATGCACTCAGAATAAAAATGTGATAAGTTTAAAAATATGTCTAAAAAATGCGGTCTAAGAATTAGAATTTTTAAAAACAGTTTACATAACTACATTCACATTGGATTTCTAAAAGGGGTATATGACAGTTTAAAAATATGCTAAACATATTTTTTTTCGCCCTAGCCAGTTCCCATTTTCGTTATTTTTTCGTTGAAATCACCCATATCTAACTAAGATTAAAAACATGAGGAATTTTTTCTTCTTTCTTATTTTCTATCAAATGAACGCATAAACTCGAAAACTTAAAAAGGTTGACGTAACACCAGTCTTGGCAAACCATAAGTTCCAGAGGGGGTGTCTATTAAAACTTAAAAATTATATATGAATGTTTATGATTCAATGGTAGGTTTTTATAACTGCCTAGAACAAATCAATTGATTGATTCATTATCAAATACTTTCAAATAATAAAAAACCAAATTTCTTCAAAGTAAGTTTATTCATTAATAAAATACTTCCTATTCTTCCCCATTATGTATACACAAACATACAGGTCTAATTGTTCTTTTATTATTTTTTAGTATTTAATATGCTGTGTTCTGTGCTCGATAAAATTTGCTTATTGTTGAGTCATCATCATTGAGAGAAAACTTGAAATATAAAAAAAGAATTATAATTCTTTTACAATCAATAAACTAGAAATCTATTCTTGTTTTGTATTGGAGAACCCGGTTAAAACAACAACTATAGCCATATGAGTGAGAGTGAACATTATTCAATCAACAATACCACTCTTTGAGCAGTGAACTTTTTCATTTGAATGGCGTCATGTTAATTTTTTCTTACCATGTATATACTCTTTCCTACAGATGTCTCCTAGATCTAATTGTTTATTCAATTATGGTTTCATCGATTAGATGGTTCTCTCTCTCTTGGGTTGATGAATTTAGAGAATGCTACTTCTGTGCCAGAATACAAAAGAGAGTTCCATTGTCAATCAGCTGTTCCCCTGATTCTTTTCAATTATAAAATATCTACGTTTTGAATGAATATGCAAATTTAAAAATTGGTTGACTTGAAACAATTATGCAATAAAAGTTGATCGGATGTGACTCGCCAATTTTTTTCAGTCATGTAAAGCTGTCTCATAGGATAGGATTTTTTTGAGTTCTTTGTCGACAATTTGCTGTGTATTGCACATCGAAAGTTTTCTTCTTATTAGTTGACATGAAGATGAGAACTTACTATTTTTACAAAAGCCTCAATATTTTTTTCATAAATTGTTCATAATAAAAGAATTGAATCAGACAAAAATTTGGTGATTTATTAAATTTTTTTTAAATGCCCAAATTTCTATTTCGTATCATCATAAGACGAAGAACACGAGTTCGGCTAAAGAAGTTGGCAGAAATTCTCCATCATTGTAAAAAATCGAACTATTTGAATATTTTGATTAACAGAAAGAAAAATGATCTAAAGTTAGAAGTGTAACTTTTTCTTGGAGATGGCAATTTTCTCTCAACCTCTTTGGCCAAATTCGAATTCTTCGTCTAATTATGATACCAAATACTGGTATTTAATTGCTTTAAATTTCTGAAATCGATTAGAAAATTTGAGCTCAAACTCGCAAAATTGGTAAAATTCTCATGTTAACTAGGTTTACTTGGAAAAACCCTGAAAAATTCCAAGGATAGACTATAGATGGCTGTTTTAAAATGTATGTGTCTACCTGGATACATGTACTGTGCATTATACAGACTTTAAAATATTCTTTATTTTCCATGGGAATAAATCTTCCACATTTAATTTATCATGTGAATAACATTATCTCAGTATTATCAATGGTATTTACACCTTGCTGACCTATTTTCTACAGTTTCCTGCAAAGGAATAGACACATTTTGTATGTGCATTTGTCTAAATTACCCATTAGTAGTAGTAATCACAATTAAACATGGAACTAATCATGAGAAAATCTTTCCAAAATAAAAAAAAATCTCCCTTGTCTGTGTAAATTCCATATATTTCTTCTTTTCATCATTATCAACATTCAGATTAATGCAGGTCCCTATTGTACTTTTCTAGCAAAAATTTATTTACTTATTGATATTGTGACAGTAAATTTCAGCTATTTTTACATGTTTAAATGTAAGAAAAATCTGTTGCGCCAAAAGGAGATTTGAATTTTTCTCTTTTCGATCAGAAGGAAGAGCTCAAAAGTTTGAGGTGACGAGTTGTAGAGATTTTTTCGCAGATAATTTCCATCTTTTTTAGAAGTATAATAATGCAAGCTCTAATAAACTTTTTAGAGCAAAAATTAGACCTAAAATTCGATAAAACACGAATTCGAAACGCTGTAAAAGTTTTATATTCTTAAAATCTGAAAATTGTCAAAATTTTATAGAAAAAGTTATTTATGTCCAAATACTAAAATCACGCTAAAAGTGATTCATCTGTTAAAACCCTTCTTGAATACATCTTGTAAAAAGTTGGTGATAACGATTCTCGTTATCACATTGACCCAATGAATGTAGATAGTTGAGACACACCAACAAAAAAGAACCTTGAAATCGATAAATCTCTAGTCTGCTGTATTAAAAAAAAACAACTAGATTCGCTCTTTGTTCTAGAGCAAGAGGGAATTTCTGTATAATTTAGGAACATTTTGATGATTTCAGTCTTTTGAGAGGCTATCACTGTCCAGTTTGTTCATTGTCATAATTTCTATTTCTATAAGTGGTATCAAATTTTATTATTCCATATTGTAAATTCTCTTTTACGCTGAGGAACAAGGCTAAATTGTATTTGATGAGCTAAGTATCATATTCAAAACCAATACAGTAATGATTATTCTTGTTTATGATCTTGTTTACAGTTGATATGTAAGAAACCAGACTAAACATGAAAGTATTTCCAAGTTCTATCACTGAAATGTCATCCAAAATAAGAGATTTGTGCTTATTTCAAAGTTGGCTGTGACATAAAGTTGGGGGTTTTATGAATTCAAGACTATGACTCCCAATTTTACTTTTTAAGAAATTCGAGTTGGTGTGAAATACACTAAACTTCCTAAATAATGCATAATCCGAAGATCTATCGACCAAAATATCAATAATTTTGATTCCCTTTTCACATTAGAAAACCAACGATTTCAATCATCTTCTTTAAACATTTTATAATTAGCCAAGCTAAACTCAATCTTTGAATACTACTGCTATAACAGAACATGGGTTTAGTGAAACAGCTCAGTGATTTGTTTGTTTATCTGGCAACCCTTTTTTGTTTTACTGAATTTATAATCAGGATCAATATGCGCATACAATGTATGCATATATACCCTTGTCCATTGTCACAATGGACATACACGCTTAACTACATGATAGGTAGGTAGTGGTCTCCACTAGCCTGCTATATGAATACAAAATTTGTATTACAAATGCTAATCTCTTCCTTAATATGAAGAAGAAAAAACTCTTTTCAATCTTTTGAATCTAATTTTCTCTTTCAGGAATGATACGGGAGGTGAATGGATCAAGGAATATCGATTGAAAAATCTCCAAACCTGTTCCATATAGTCAATGTGTAATAATTTTACAATTGTAGAAATTTACGTATACCAGGAATAATTACAAATCCCCCTAGAATGTCTTTCAAACTAAATTTACATGCAATTTACTCTTTTAAAATTAGTTGTCATTATTTATTGTACATGCACTTTGTAAGATTAACACACAACAACAAAAATTTCATCAGATGTACTGTGTATTTGCAATAGAGATTGGTAAAAGCGTGGTCAAAAGGATTATTCTCACCCTGATCGAATTTTCAGCAAAAAGAAAGAGGAAAAGATTTTCTCTCCCCGACTCGTGTGCGAGTGTCTTCAGAATGAAACTCTCAGAATTTATTGTTTAGTTTACCTCTCAGTATTTCCTTTACTCAATGCTACTTCAGAATTGAAATGAAAATATCTGTAATATTTTTATACAAAAACCCTTCTCAAAATTTATCCATATAAAAAAATTTATTTTTTCTGACACGAATTTCTTTTTTATTTATCGATCGTAATTGAACATGGTAAGAGAAAATATAGATAGTACAAAATGAAACTTAATCTATCATAATTAGATTGCAGTGTAATAACTATAGTTTTTCTCCATCGATAATTACCATAGTTGAAATCTATAATTTCCGATTACAGACCATTTAAAAAACTCATTATTATTCATCTAATCCCCAGAAAAAATTACGTTTCCCACTCATTCGGTAGGAAATCTATTAAGCTAAGTAAAGATTTCAGCTCTCTCATTCGTCAAACACGTGTTTTACTAATTCAAAGAGAATTGATTTTTTTCAAAAATTTGATTTTTGTTTAAGTTTTTTTGAAAACCTTTTTCCCAGGATTATAAAGAAACCGAATCTTTAGAATTCAAATATGCGAATAGCCATTTTTTTATGGATAACAAACCACGATTGAATGCGAGTCATGAGAAAGAATTCTTTGGAACATGGGTTAATAACGCATGGTTTGAAAGAAAGAGTCTGATATATCCCCGAGTAGGGAATCCTTGATTGCCTAAGAAAATAAGCTATGGGAAATTGAAATTGATTTTACAATAATTACTTTCAATGCATTTACGCGACAAGATAAATCAATAGGCACATATGACGATCACATTCGGCTAAACACACTTACACAGTGGGAAATATTTTTATTCATATGTTTATTTCCTTTTTTGCCCATCCGACATGGTAGCGATGATAGTTTATAAAAATATCCTACTCCTGCGTCTATTAACCTAAAAATAAATTACAATAAAACTTTCCGAGAATAGATTTAATCCATTCAAATCATCACTTTTAGAGACATTGAGAAGTATAAGCGTGTGTTTTAACTCCATTGAGGAATATTTCCCCATCAGGGTTTGAAAGGTTGTTAGGGTAGATGAAAAAAAGTAACTACTTTAAACTGCAAAAATTAGTCTTGGGGAGCAGAAGGAGTACTCATAATTTTGGCAAAAATAAATGAAATAAACGCACTTTATTGGTTTTCAATGTTTTGGATGATTTCATCATAGTAAAGATAATTTTCATAGTAATATTCAGCCCAATAGGCTAGCCTCTTGTATTCTTCAATTATGAGGATTTGTTTTCTACTCAAAGGTTTCTCGTCGCAGTGCTCTTCCGAATTAGTCGGAGAGTTTTTAAAATGAGACTTTTTACCGCGTTGATAGCGTTTCTGGGAGATCTCCTCAATAGCCGGACCAAAAATGTCACAATCCTCTTCAGTCTCCTGAGGACCTAGTACCTGTTGAGCACATTTAAGAATATCATTTGGGAAAATATCTGGCTTATCCTTTTGCGTCATAAATGCATGAATCTTTTCGAAAATCTGACCAGATGTTTTCTTTGATGGTCTTTGGATGTTGGAAATGCTTGCTTTCTTTTCAAGAAATTTCTCTATATCTTCTTGATTTGTGGATAAATCTTCCATAAGAACTCGCTCTATGCCGTCAAGGTCTGGTTCAATTTTGGTTAGATCTTTATTCATGGGTACTTTAAATAATATAGTATTAATATCGTTATCTATTGGGAAGTAGATGGTGGTTTAAAAAAAACTCACAGGGCAATTTCTTGATTTCACGACCAAGCTTATTTCCAAGCTTTTCCAAATCTCTCATTTCCGACTGACAGGCCTTACAAACAATTGTTATGCAAGCTCCAAAAGATCCAAATCTGCCGGCTCTTCCTACCCGATGTAAATACGTTTCATGATCCCATGGAATCTCCATATTTATTACCAAATCAATATTCTCGGCATCTATGCCACGAGCCACAAGATCAGTTGAGACCAAAATCCGACACTTGAACTTTTGGAGGTCCTCGAAGGCTTCTAGCCGGCTATTTTGATTTAACGCTCCAGAAAGGTAAGATACTGGCCATGAATCTTTCTTCAGAATGTTGCAAAGTTCCTCAGCTCTATATTTTTACAAAAGAAACGTTTAGAGTCTTTCGACCAACATCTGATAGAGTTTATATAACAAGAAAGATACTCCAGTTTTTGAATTTTTCTTTAGTCTAAACTCTAAATTATTATTCTTTGTCTCTGGTTCAAGCTACTTTAGAAAGAGCCACGTGACGATCTATTGAATTAATTATTAAACCAATAGAATCAATTGATGTAAAATACGTAAGTTTCTTTTAGATCTATATATTGGTGTACAGAATTTAATTTTTTCATAGAATAAAATACGGGATTAAATTTAATCGAAAAATCTGAGAACAAACATTTTTTAGTACTAAATATAACACATGTTTCTTTTTTCATAATCTAAATAATTTCATGATTCAATTACATGGCATGAAAATTGGAAAAGATCAGACATTGTTGGAAGGATATGGTAGAGAGGATCTTTTTGAGAAATTTGACCTTTTCAGCGTAGACAGCCCGAGAGGAAGAGTTATCCACAAGGGAATCGATAATGTGGACATATTGGGAGACCCCCAAAAGTGCAGGGTCAGTTGCATCGAGACGTACTGATTTTGGCTTCTTCAGATAGCGCATCAAGTGATATTTAATCAAGTCTTCTGGGTATGTAGCCGATAGAGCAAGCGTCTGTTTTTAAATAAAATTTATTTTCAAGTAAAGTTAGAAGTTAACGATTTATTAACGAGGATAATACTGATAGTTCCCAAGGTTTGATAATACCAAAAATGAAATAACGTTTCAAGTGATGAATTCTGCAAAAAGGTATCTCATTTTGAATCAATTATCTTAAATTTAATCCCAAAGGTGTAAAGGGAGTAATAAGAAATTTGATAGACATGGGGAGTTAGTCCAGTGGTCTGATTGTTCTTTCAATGCTCAATGTCTCTGCTTCTATTCCTGGCTCCGGCCTGTCATAAATCTTTAGATTATTTCTTTACTAGCTTATAAATTATTTACACGTTGAGTCTCATCTCTGAGACAAGATGTGTGATTTCTCCGCATCGAATTAGTTACAATGAAAACTCAAGCACTTTTCTCAAAGTCACCAAAATAAAATTTATAAAAATACCATTTTGATAATAGCTTTCGTTGATCTATTATAATTAGAATACAGATGATCGAAGATTTTTCATATGATTTTGAGTAAAAGAAAACAAAAAAAAGAGTAAATCTTACCTGTTTATTCTTTGGGAGTGTCCACCAGATCCAGTTGATGATTTCTGGGAACGTGTTCTTACCCTTGGTGACAAGTTTTTCATTCAATTTATTAGTTGCATTATCAAACAAGACTACAGTACCCTGACCACCAAAGAGCATATCCGCTTCGTCTAAAATTAGCATTTTTACAGAGCTACAATCTAGTCTGTTAGTCTCCATAAGGTATTTGAGACGACCGGGTGTTCCAACTGCCACCTGTGGTGTCTTACGCAGTTCATCAAGGTCTTGCTTCAAGCTAACCCCTCCAATGAATAGACTGCACTGAAAGGTTTCAAAGACCTGACCGATCCTTCGGAAGATGGAATGAGTCTGTTGAGCAATTTCTCGAGTCGGTGAGAGGATAATTGCTTGTAGGGAGCGTTCGTAGAAGTTAATCTGATGCAATACTGAAATTATAAAGACTAGTGTTTTTCCTGTGCCAGATTTAGCCTTAATAAGAGGGTATAGTTAAAAGAAGGGAGAGAGTTACCTGAACGATCATATCTCTCCCACTCATAGCAATGGGTAGGGCTGCTCTCTGAATCGGAGATGGCTTAATGAAGCCATGTTTCTTTAACGAGGAAGCGAGACTTTTCGATATTCCCATATCCTCAAAGTAAATTGGACCCGAGGATGAATCAACGGCGGTGGGCTCCTTGACGTCTCTAGTTCTTGGTTTATCTTCGTAGTCATGGGCTAGTATACTCGTATTGTGACAAGCTTCTTTATCTTCTTCGGCCTTGGAAAGACATTAAAAGTTATCAAGGTTTATTATTATTACAGTCAATTTCAATCAAACATAGCACATGAGTGATGGTTAGGAATTAATTAACGAAATAAAAGAACTCTGTAGAATAAAATAGTATATTATATTATACATCTTGATTTTATACAAAAGTTTTTTAACGATTTTTTTCGCATTGAGTTTAATCTTTTTATGTTTTCAAACTTTAAAAAGAATTAACAAGGAAATTGTATCGAATTTTATATGATTTCGAGAATAGAAAAAGTTACTTGCAGCCATTTGTGTATAAAGATGGGATTTGATTTATTGAATTGAAGGTATGAGATGTAAAATGGTTGGATTATTTCAAAAAGTGGAAAATTAAATTTACACATATTTCAGGGGCCAAAAAATCTTTATTTTCATGAATAGAACGAAAAAGATTATTCGTCGTATTCGTTTTGTTTTTTTTTCGAAAATGGAATTTTTTCTATTGTATAAAAAAATACATCAATTAGTTTTTTAAAAAATTATACACGATATTTCTGTAGCAAAATAAAAAAACGATTTTTTGTATACTATAATTTGATAATAATTCCTTTAGATCAAATGGTGTTGACATAAACACCACCATCGTTAGCCCTAGAATTGGATGATGGCATTATAGGCTCAGTATTTCCGACAAGTTGGGGTTGAACTGTACTGGGGGCGTATCGCCAAATGCAAACAAGATTGTTGTCTGTAACAGCAGCAAGATAATGACCATCACTACTCATCTCAACAGAGTTGACAACAGGATTACGAAAACCACTGGAGATAGACTCTTTGAGTTGTTGGTCTTCATCTCGATTGCCTTGGACTGAACATTCTGGCCATTCAAGGATCTGAAGAAGAGAATATCAACTATCAGCTAGATTTCAGAAATCAGAAATTTATTTGAATCTGGTCAAAGATAAATTCAAGCCAACTATGAATCCATTCACAGCCTTCACAGCTTAGAACTTTGATTGCGCCAAATAAAAGAGACCCTTGTTTCAAAAATACATGGGTGTAAGATAT
Organism: Gyrodactylus bullatarudis; assembly: GCA_012064415.1. Taxonomy (NCBI): domain Eukaryota; kingdom Metazoa; phylum Platyhelminthes; class Monogenea; order Gyrodactylidea; family Gyrodactylidae; genus Gyrodactylus; species Gyrodactylus bullatarudis. Next base: position 34,917 of record SSNU01000135.1, on the reverse strand, counting down.
AGAAATTCAACTAAAAACACGTGTTAAGAACATTCGAGGTTTATGTGCTGAGAAAATACCCCATTTTCCTCGGATCCACGAAAATAAACGTTACATTCCTTAAGAGACAGGAAGTGTGAGATGAAAACTACCAAGCCTTTTTTCCCCAATGAGGCATCAAATCATTTCAACCAATGGAAGTGCTCAAAAATTCGCTTCATTGTGATAGTATTCATATCTAATCCGGGATAGAGTATGAAGAGACCGGGGAAATATAAAGTCTATCACTAAAATTTTCTTTCGTTTTCTCTAAACTTTCTTATGAGTTCACAGTTAAATAATTTCAAAATTGACGTTTCCAACTCATAACTTATAGCCTATCAGAACAAAATTTGAAAAGATAAATGGTTCAATTGAAGATTTTTCTTAATCGTTATAGAAACACTCATACTTGTGAATCATAACTTATGATTCATAAGCTATAATTAGGGCCTCAAAAATGCATATAAAGCATATTTTAAATGCGAGGTATACTTTTTAATCTAAACACTCTGTGATATTTAAAAATGCTGTGGGGGTAAGGATTAAAAAGTTGTTAGTGCATATATGTGTCATGTGTTTTGTTTGGCGTAATATATTAAAAGAGCATATTTCCCTTTTCTATGTGTATTTTATTGAATTGATCAATCAGGATCGCTCTTACTAAGACAATGACGTGAAACTTCATAATAGTCAGATTTCCTATGCCAACAAATGTTTTTCAATACATCTTAAAGTTGAAAATTATAGATATTTTGATTAAATATTTTATTTGAAGAAAATTCATTTTTTGAAAATAACTAACAAGTAGTATATTAATTACTAGAAAATTCGATAGTGAAAATCGTTTTCTCAAAAATAGCTTACAAGTAATATCAGTTTTTATAAAGAAAATCAATTGAGCATATTTTATGAGGCCCTATTTATGATACTTGTAATTTAATTTTTTATAAAAGGTTTAATTTAAATGTTAAATTGAAAAAAGGAGGGATTTTCTAAAGATACTAAGCAATAAAATAAACTAACCCTAATCGGCTTGACAAAGAATTTTTTCCTGCTAGACGCGTGGAGATCATCAAGATGTGGATCAAGATCATATATCCAAATGGAACCTTCATTGTCACCGCATAAGACTGCGCCTAGATTTTGTCTAACCGAGACGTTTATATAAATTTCATCAGTCTTTTGCCAAGATAAATGACCACGCATCTCCAAGGGAACTACACGTTGTAAACCTAGAGGATAAAATTTCAATAAAATAAGTTGATAAAATTGATTCTAAAAATAACCCCATAGTAATATTATTATTATTCATAAATTCTTTGCCAAAATCTTTTTAATTTTTGAATTTGTCTGGCTAAGCTTCAGCAGATTAATTTTCTATTCAATGGGAGGATTAAAAATTAAACTTGAATAATGCAAGTCGGCAAATTTTTGTGCTGATCATGGGCAAAGATTTTGTTTCTGTAATAACTCATATCTTAAATTTTTAATAATCTATGAGTTGATATATTATCGATAGTCTTTCTTGGGATAAGATTAGGAAATTCTTGAAGAAAAGATTACCTTTACGTCTCTCGAGAACGGAGGCAAAATCAAAGACAGAGATTTCACCAGTCTCGACAACTTTGATGACAAGAGCATTGTCACTCAATTGGGATAGAGCATCAATGCAGACTTCGTGCTCAGCCTCAATTTTTAGTTCCATATCGGGTTCCCTTTCACGTTTCTCAAGACGAAGTTCGCTAATCTTCCATGCAAAGAGGCCATCTTCACAGCCAGCAATTAAATAGGCATAATGAGGTAGGAATACTAGATTCAAGACAGGATTGACATCTAACCGGGGGCATCGTAGACGCATCAAGAGTTGGTAGCAGGTTTTGTAATTTGGAACTGATGGAACACCAATATCCCAGACGAGGACGGATGCCTGGAGGAAGAAAAAAGACACTAAAACCTAGGGAAGAAATATTCTAGGGCTTCAAACTTACTTTTGAGTCGCCAGAGAATAATACTGTTGACTGAGTCTGATGAAAGATCATGGCTGTAATATCTTCAGTGTGACCCTTCATTTCTGCATAGCAGACCAATTGTTCAGGATGCAAGAGGCGGACTTCTTTCATTTTACCAGCAGCAGCCAGAATGTTTGTGTTCCCACCAGTTTCCACTTCCACAGTAGTCCAGGCGATTGTATAGAATTCCTAGAGAAGAAAATTCGAGTTGAATTTTTCAAACGAGTCAATTCAAGGATAAATCTCACTTCATCAACTAGCTTGAATCGTTTGAGAACCTTGCCTGTCTCACAATTAATGAGACAAACACATTCACCACCACAGGTGGCTACAATATGAGTAGTCTCATCGGGACGCTGAGGGTTTGGCTCGAATAGGCAACGCCATACTTTGGTTTCACTGTCGCCAGCATCGTTATCCTTAGCATGACAACGGATAAAGTGTAGGGGATCATAGTCAATTGGAGTGGACTCTGTTTTTCCAGACGCATTTTGATAGGCTGTTTGGGTCTGAGGCTCCTCTTGTTCTGAATATAAATCTCGTAGACTCCTAGGAAAATTATAAAATTTGTTTAGAAAGATTTATTCTTCTGATTACTGAGTCAGAGGAACATTTAATATGTGTACACTCACTTGTATGTAGTATCGGGTTTCCGTTTCTTTGGCCTAGGCGGCAAAGGAGTATTGCAGGAATTCAGAGAGGAATTTTCATAAGACTCCATATCGTCCATCATGGATGTGGACATTTCTAGATTCTTCAGTTGTTGTTCCCCAAGTACATGATGGTGTTGTTCGTAGAGAATCTTTTTGTCCTGTTGGTTATTCTCGACCAATGGCATGACAGGATTATGAGAGCTCATCCTTCCATTCATGTTGTTCGATTCTGATAGACTTGACTTTGGCATTGAGTTAGTGTCAGACTTTTTCGGTTTACTCATACCAAGTCTAGAATTTAATGAGATATTAGTCAAATAATTTAATGAATTTTTCAAAGATTTTTCACATACTTTTTAGGCGACACTTTCTGGCCGAGAGTATCCTTTACTGCCTTCTTATAGATTTCCGAGGCCATGTAGCCCTTGACATAATCCTTATTCCTGAGTTCTCCAGGTAAGAATTCAGCAACAGGTCTTCCAGTGATACCTTGAGACTTGACAATTGTCATAATGACTGATCTGCCCTGTCTTAGAGAACGTCCCAAATGAAAGCCAGGATAACCTGGGGGCAGGGCTAGGCTGGCAACACCTTGAGCATTAACACTCTGAGTTATTTGATCCATGGGCATGAGGAAAGGTGATGTTCCATTCAATATGCTACTTTGTTGAATGGAATGCATATCAGGAAGGTTCATTCCCAGTAGTTCGTCTGCAGCATCGAAAAGGGCTTTTTCTCCCGCAGCTCTGGCCTCTATGTCTTTCTCTTCATCGCTAGAGTCGTAGTCTTCAGGTTGAGATGAGGAAATCTTTTGGACGAGATCTTGGTCCAACTTCTCAATGGCCGAATCTGTTTCTTTATTGTCTTTAATGGAAAATATTATCGAGTTAAGAAATCTTGATTTTTGTAAAATCTACAAATTCCAAAATGATTTTAGCACTCACCTTTCTTTATAGATTTTGTAGAGAAAACCAGGTCTTCCACATTGTTTTGATTGTTGGGGAGGAACTTTTGTCTGAGAAACTCTTCAATAAATCGGAACAGGACAAGATCCTTGTATTTATTGATTGTTTCATCAATTATATTACTACGATCCCTAATGTGGGTCAGAATATTCTCGATAATCTGGAGAAGATGATTTCGATTGTTTATGTTGGTCACTTGATCTCCGAATTCTTGTTCCCAACGAGATCGTATCTAGTCAAATGTTGCATAATAAGTCGATAATAAATTATTTTTTATCTTAGTTACTTGAAAGTAATAAGATTTTTTATTTTTATTTTTTAATAGAAATATGCCTTCTGCCCTAGCTATAATATTCATCTAGTGAATTTTTATGTATTTTTGAGGAAGTATTGAGAAGATAATACTCACCAGAGGTTCCAAGAAGATTTTTGTCTCTTGAATGATGCGGACAGTGTATTCACTTCGCATTTCTTCAACATATTGTCCATTGATATACTTGAGGTGAGGACAAAAGTAGACGAGCATGGACAAGTTGAGTAGAACTCGAATCTTTTCATCAATAGTGAGACGAACTAGACGGGGAAATTGTTCGATAAGTGGAACATGGAAGAATCGATTTCCAGTTAGACCTAATTTGCGTAGTCTAGGCAGGTGAAGACGACGAGGGAAAACTCGGAAAGCATTCTCAGACAAGTCCAGCTCCTTCAGACGGACACAATTGGCCAAGTCAACCGCATTAATGGAAGTATACCCAGAACAGGGGACATTGAGGACAGTGACCTCGGAGAGAGAACTCTTGCCGGTAATTCTGAGAATTTCACTCGCATCAAGAGGCCTATCGTCTTCTTCAACACTCATAAACATGCTTGTGTTGGCTGAAGTGAATTGAATAAACAAATTATCATTATAATCTTAAAAAATACAAATATATCAAGAATCTAAATGATGTTTGTAAAGTAGTAAACCTCAATATGTAGATAGAATTAGCATAGATGATTATTTTTTAAATAGGAATAAATAGATAGATATGGTTTTAAGATATGAGATATATCAACTACTTACACATTTCATTGTCAGTAGCCGGATCAATCACTGTGAATTGAGCTCTGCCCAAGTCTTCGAGTTGATGATCAGTTAATTGGCCAATGGCCTGACTTCCACCAAGGAATTTTATTAGCTCATGGTTGTCCGAAGCAATGGCTGATTCCTCGTCCTCGTAATTTGACATTAGACCTAGGTTGTTTATGCCAAGGAGACCATTCCTTTGATCATGAGATCCCTGATGTCCGTTCATAAGTTCCATTTGAGAATATTCACTCCCGTGATAATCAATGTAATTATTATTTGAGTTGTTTACATCGTTGGGGGAAAGAGCCATATTGTTACCTTGGCTGTAATGGGAAGTGTTATTGTTGAAATTATTTTGGGGAACCTGGCTTAGATTAATGCCGGATTCGAGGAGGACACGTCTAGCCCATTCTGTCAGTTGACGTCGATGGGTTAACATAGTTGGGACAAAACGAACAACCCAAGCAGCTGCTTCATTCATGCCGACTTCAAAAGGTGTTAGCACAGCTGATGGCATTCTTGGTCCACTTGGATATCGACCATAAATGGCACTGACATCTCTAATATACTGCATTTCATCATCTAAAGATTCTTGGTCCATTTTTGTTAATCGTACAGCATCGGTGTAAACAAAATTCTCGACTAGTGTACATTGTTCTCTAGTCTTTAGAGGAAACTGAGGTATCAAACTGGCCTTTTGAAGAGCTGCTTCTGCAATCATTTGATGTTCTTGAGGGGAAAGTTGATAACGAACTACTTGCTCTCGACGTTTTTGATTGTGAGAAGCTTGTTGGAATAGTGAAGAGTCTCTGTTTATGTTCATATCTTTATCATCATCATGACTGGTTTCTGGATGTAATCCAGTTAACAAATGTCGAGAAGTATTTGCATTGGGAAAATCTATACAAGTTCTTTTAACTGCTGTTTTGGCCATATATGCTAAATTTCTTTTATGGAATATGGCACCGGGAAAGATGAAGCATATTTGAGCTGCTGCTTCATTAACGGCTTGCTAAAGACAATAAATTATAATTAAAATTACTTCAAACAACGTTAGAGCTTTAGATTGTGGACCGGCTGGTTTAAAAATCATGGAATGTTTTCGCATTAATTCAATGCGTTCCGGATATTCATTCTCTCCTTTGAAATCAACTAATTCCAACATTTCTTGATATTCCTCTTCATTGCCCAACTTTTTACTGTAAGGTTGAGGCTGGAAATTCTGATCTTGTTGACTTTCACATAGATTGAGGACAGAGTTTCGAATGGCTTCTATGTGATCTGCTTGAATTGAACAGGAACGCCAAAGACTATATAAATATAACTCGGATATTCCAAACTTACTTTGTTTTTGTAATTGGGTCGAACATGCCATCTCTTTGACTTTCATCTCCTATTGAAAAGAAGATAAAAACTATTTTTCTCACCGTTATTATCACTGCTAGCAGCAGCAGCTGCGATTATGAGATTTTCAATCTCATTTTTACTTCGATAACCATATGTCTCTTCCATCTATTGTTGGAAGATTCAGAGAATAGATTGAACAAAGATTATATTAGTTAAATCCGCTAATATTTAATGATAAAATAGCAAATAAGAAATCAAATAGAGTTTTGAAAGCCTTTGCTTTAGTAGTATCGGTGAATTAGCAGCTTTAAAAAACTAGAATTTTAAAATGTATTCAAGTATCGCGGTCTGTAAAATGAATATTCAAACAAAAAACATAGAATAATTGGCGCGTAATTTAAAATGCATCTATCTATGGTAAATTTTTGAATGCAGACCATTCGTACACGTATTTGTGCAATTTTCAAATTTTAGAATCACCTTTATTAGTAAAAGCCTTTTACTAAAAGGCTAAAGATTTTACTAGAAAATGTTATTCAGTAAACTCTCTATCTGAAAGATAATATTTATTCAGTTTGTTTAAAGAGGAAAATTTAAATAAAATATATTCTAAATATTCTTGTAAAATCAATATGTAAGACCAGATATATAAGGTATTCTTTATTTAACAACAGTAGGTGAGGCAAATATTCTATTGATTCATTTGTCATCAATCAGTACAAAACACTTTTGGTTATAGGTGGAATTTCATTTCTGTGTGCGTAGGAGCAACTCAGACTCTACATACACTGTGTATACGAAAAAAATTTACCTCTAATTTTTCATCACTACACTTTTGATAAAATGAAATAAGAACGCACGTGTATTTTCCCCTTCTACTCATTCATGAAGATATACGCACACAGAGATAGTAGTTGGAGAGAGAGAGAGCAACACATTTCCCCAAATATGCTACACAAAGAAAAATAAGATCTTCCTACTCTAGTACAAAATCCCATACAACTTCCCCCATCCCAATGAACATTAAGCAATGAACAAAATTCCCCAAGTGTATTATTTATTATGATGCATTAAAAACGATATACAAAGCAGAGTACAAATATACTCTTCTGTTCCTTATGGGTAAAATATTTCTTCGATTTATCTTTTTGAGTCTGTAACTTGAGATAAAGAGTAATCGTGTGCGTCAGTAGTAGTAGTGCTCATAACCAAGTCTACATTTCTCTCTCATCATAATATTATATCCCCTTTTAATCTTTCCTTTTCTCTTTACCTATTTATCTCTATTAATACAATATATTTTTTGTCTGGTTGTATATTTGTATGTATGTATTATGAGATTACTATTCTCATTGAAATAATGCAATTTTATCCTCAATGAAACTACGTAGTAGCACGTGTACGTGTATATTTCTCTTATGTGTACGTGGTGGGTGGGAGGTAGTGTTGTGTTGAGGAATAACATTATTCAGTAGATGAAGAATATAAATATCTATATTTTTCTTCTTCTGAGCCATTCTTTATCTTATCCAGTTTTATCCCAACAAAAATTGTGAATTTGATGGAACTTTATTGAAATTTAAATTCGAGAAAAGAGAGACTAGTGAACTCTAAGAGCCTTGTCAAAATTACCCATTGGATATTCTGGAGATGTTCTCATGAATATTGAAGTAAGTAGCATCAGCATTTTATTTTCACATGTGCATGTATTGTTCATAATGCAATAGCATGACTATATGGACTACTTATAGTCAAATATGTATACAAAATCTTACCCTTTCTGGCATTTACTGTGGAGTCTTGAAAAGGATCTAAATTTGATTGAATTAAGGCACGCGGTGAATGCCAAAACGTAAGAGAAATCATCATTCCATACATTTAAAAGAACAAGAGTCCCAATAAAAGGGGAGATAATCTTTTGAATTCTAATATACAAAATAAAAATTTTCAACGTCCATCAAAATGTCTGCGAGATTAACGAGGGAAATTTGTAATAATCGTAATATTTGAATTTTCTCAATTTCCCCTTTGCAATCATCTTCTCCAGGAGAATAAGTGGAAATTCAATAATTTGATCAATTCTAAATAAGAGATATTGTTCGAGAAACATGGATAAATTGTGACAGAGAAGGAATGACTTTGACGAGCGCAGTGTTATCTCACGCATAATACCAGCTCTGAAAATGATAAAAATAGTCATTTTACGAATTCAACGAGAATTATCATTGTCAATGAATTTAAATGTATTTATTATTATATATATTTACTTTAAAGTAGTTACATTAAAACGAAATTAACACGATAATAAAGAAATACTTACGTATGATTGGACCAGATCAAGACAAACTGTTTAGCCAGCATTTGGAAGTATTCCCTTTTATTTTCATTTGTAATTAACTTGGAATCGGATAATTTATTGAAAATGTGACGAAATATTACATCATCCATCCATCTTAGGTAACGGGAAATTTCAAATTTATCCGATAAAAGATGGATTAGCTCAATCTTTAGATTAGAGAGAAATTTTTCATCTACTTCATCGTCACTCTCATCGTCAAGGGATATAAAACTGGATGTATTTATGTCACTCTCAAATGGACTCGTCATGAGTAGCCAGGATAGTTGGTTCTGTATATTAAAATAATTGAGAATTTTTAAAAGTTTCTTTATAACTGATACAGGAGCTTCTTCAATAAATGAATAACCCTATGAGAGAGTACGTAAAAGAATAGTCAAAAGAAAGATTTGAGCTTGACATTCTTTCTCGTAAGACAGATCCTCTTTCTTATCTCTGAATCAATCGAGATGAAATTTACAAATTTTTCATACGAAATCCCTAGCACAAACATCAAGTAAAAACTTTATAGTTAAATAAAATACAAATTGCCAAAGATTCCGAATTCCAGTTATCAGTGCATTTTTCTACAGAGGAAAGAGAGTCTTAATCTCGAGCATCTAAAAGGTAACGCTAAAGATAAAAAAAATAACAGAAGATCTCATTTTGAAGTTGACTTTTCATAAAATTATCAAAATCGTAATTGGCAATGGTTGTACAGTTTTGATATTTTAAATTTATTCAGAAAAATTAACTTGATAAAAAAAATCAATACTTGGGAATAGTCCTGAATGAAAATACTCATGAAAAAACTAAGCAGCTATCAAAACAGAATTTAATTTAGATTTTAATTGCAAAATAAATATTATTCAGTACCATGACTGCATTTTTAACACAGGAAAAAGTGACCATAACTGATGCAATAAAGTGAACGAAAACGCACAAAAAGGGGGGTCTTTCATATAATGAACCCATCGATTTGGGTCTCCATTGTTAATTCTCAAAACGTGAAATAGGAAAAAAAGGGGTCTGCTATACGATAACTCAGTGAGTAAGAGTATGATGTAGTTGTTTGCTTTGGTAAATAGAGGGATCTCTCGATTGTGAAAACGACTATTCGTATTGATTTTCCAAAAATATTGAAATGACTTGAAAAAATCAGAAACTGGTTTCAAGTTCGATTACAACTGCTCTAAAGCGATATTTTGGAATGGAAGTCACCCAGTTGTCTCAACTTTTGATTCTGCATCGAATGGTGTTTAATTTAATGAGTTTCGATCCAAAATAAGGAACTCTGTTATTTTAATTTTTTATGACTGAAAAAATCATTCTGTAATAGAGAGGTGGACATAAAAATGAAAGATAGAAGCACTCAAAGGACTTGAAGGAGAAAAATCTTAAATTTGTCACATTACTCATTAGTAGAAGGGTTAAATAGTTTAGTCAGATCCTCTTCTTTATTTACCTTTTTTAGGAAGTTTACTGTATTTAAAATTTTGTATTACAAAAAGGAACCAATAATTATAAGTGAATCAAATTTTAGGCGTCCTCAAATCCAATGTAAGAAAGTAACCTAAAAGATAATGTACTTTATGACTCTGGACCCTGTTGACAAATTGAAAATTAAGTGCATCTTTGTGGGTTTTTAACATTCTTTGTCTAGTAATATTGAATCAAATTAATGAAATAAAAAAAGCTTTAAATCTTACATTCATACTATCAAAGTCCACTCTAGAGATGTCCTTGAGGATTTCTGAAATTTTTTCATTATCGATCTCATGACCAATAATACTCATAAATGGATTCAAATAGCTGAGTTGATTGATACTCTTGATGAAGGTGTTGATCATTTTGATTTTGTTAGTCCTAAGAAATTCCAACTCGTTCGATTCTTCATAGGAATAAGAAATCCCATGCTCATCACCCAGAATTTGTGAGTATAATATCTACAGTAATGTAAAATAGTTAATCGAGTTAAGGAAGCTATTCCAACTTATGCTCAAGCTAAGATGAAATTTAATCGCTGGAATTGATTTTTAATACATCTAGAAAGTATCAGCCCGTTTATTCAAGGCTTCTTTCAGACCTTTCGGTGTCATGATAGTCAAGCATTCTCTTCAGTGTTTGTGATAAACTTGTATATCTAGAAGTCTTGTTATTCAAAAAGCAACAGAAGCCAATATGAGTTGATGAAATAAATAAAAATTAAAGCGTTCATCTTACAGATATTTGTACAGAAAAAAACTTGCATAATAAATGTAGCTACTTTAAAGTAAATCCGCGATATTTATATAAAAACGTACTAATAGTATTTTGACAATTTCATCAATATGATTAAATACATCAAATGGATAGTTTTGCTTCAGGCCATCACCATTCCCTCCACTGTTGTGTAACGTTATTTGATTCTTTAAAGATATTCTCATCATGTTATCGTTCACTTTTTGCTCGCGATAAATTTTGTTAATTTCACACTTGATAAGAAATTCATATATTGACTCATAGAAGAGAAAATCTATAGAATTTATCAATCTGAATATTTTTGATCGATTCAACCATTGTGCTGTTATCCTTTTGAGGTATGAGTTTTCCTAATAAGAAAAAAAATTTGAAAATATCAATTTGAATTACAGCTGTAATCAGTCTATGAGTCTATTTATAATTATCAGAAGTGATAGAAAATAAGTGATAATTATGGCCCCGGAAGAGTATGCCGAGAAGTAAGTTTAAAAAAGTAGAATCAGAATCTTCTTCCTTTTTGATGTCTTTTGTTACTTCTATCTTTCAATAAAAAAGATGAAAATTTTGAATTCTGCTTGTTAACTATCCTCAGAAAACTAGATTTTAAGAATTTTAATAATAAAATTATTGTTGGCTACTAGGACCTCGCTCCTAAAACATTTTAATAAAACAAAAAACAGTGTGTAGGGGGTGTTAAATCTATGAGAGTGTTGAGTAATAGAAGATGAACAGGTATTCTGGCCTAGCGGTTAGAAGCGTTCCTTCACAACCAGGTGTACTGAAAAGTTCTAAAGGAAGACGTAATGTGTCTAAATCTGCAATTGTGTGTTGAATATTACTTGACTCTCGTATGAAATTGTCCGATTTCTAACCTCTGTAGGTGTGAGAAGACAATGTAATTTCTACATTGTAACTGGGGTTGCATATGCACCCCGAAACAGCTTTAGGTTTTCGAAACACTCGATAGTTACTATATTTTACCTCAAAAGTTTTTTTATTCCAAGAAAAACAATCCCTCAGCATTTTTCCTTCGATTTTTATTTCTAATCTATTATGGAAACAAATAAAAAAATAGTTGAAATCTTATGTCACACAGATTGATCAAGGGGTTCAATAGCACTGTATATTGACATTTCTCATTTTCCATTGGTTCATGTCTCATTTAGAACTAAATACCAGTGTTGTGAATCATTCTCATCAATCCCAATGTCTTGTTCAGACGATAACTTTTCTCTAGTATTGAAATTTTGCCAAAACCTTCCATCTGATGAATCGGATGAGCCCTCCTCATCTGAAAATGAAGATGATTTTTCCAAAATCATTCACCAGGATACTAGCACAGATGAAGATCCTGATTCCTCTCTCCTCACTGTATCCACGAGAAATCAAAGTAACGTTTTAAATGTGGTACATACACTTATACGTCTGAGCCACCAACTGTTACAAAAACAAAAACTGCAAATATATGTAAATTCAAGCCAAGACTAACGAATTATTCACGGAAGGATATAACAAAATTGGACTTTTTCACACTTCTTCTCATTGATGATATTATGTTGGGAGATATTGTGAAATATGTTTATTACATCGAAAAAAACTAAGATTCCCGAGATTTCGGATATGGAGCTGAAGAAATGGATCAGAATATGTATTTATTTTGGTTTGTTAAAGCAGAAGCATATGGATTTAGCTGAGTTATGGACAGATGAGTACTATTCTGCTAAGATAAAGCCTGTAATGTGATACAGCAGATTTTGTGCAATAAAAAGATCTCGAACAATCCTTTGGATAGAATTAAATGGTACAACAAAATAATATTCCTTGAATTTTGGTATCACAGTTAGTCAAGAATATAACCAAGTATAATTATTAAAATATGAAGCAACTTACTGGATAAACATTAAAGGGCTGCCAGAAATTATTCAAAAGACCCCTGAATGTCTCTTCACTCCTATTCCTCTCCATAACATAATCAATAATGGCAGCCAAGAACTGCTTCAAATGATTTATATAGATAATAAAGAATCTCTTTTCACATTCCCTTTCGACAAATGGAGATATTTGGAATCTTCCATCGGATCCACTACAGTTTGCAATCATTGTCTTGTTCTGCATCTCATTATAAATTATTTGGCCAATGGAGATGAACGTTTTTGCCGGCTCATTCGAGGACGACTCCATGTTATCAGTCTGGATAAATATTTCCTCAGCGGTCAGATCAATTTTGAAGATGCTGCAAATTTCTGAGAGATCAATACAGTTGAATTTGAGTCCAATATCCGAATGCTGACTATACCTAAAGATAAGAGTAGTTTGCATCAATCAGACAAGTTAAATTAGAAATCGCTCATACCCAGTTGAAGAATAGTTTGAAGAAAATTTTGAATTGTTTTGATATTTACTCGACTTATTCGATGTCTTTTTATACCGGAAATTCCAATCATTATTTTTATGATTAAGGTTTGTATTCAAATTTGACGACTCCTTAATACACAAGCCATAATAATGATATTTGGAATTGCCCCTGGTTCCAAGACGACGGGTCTTGAGTCCATGGAATACAGAACGAATCAGTTTACCAAATGAGGCTGGATTCATAGGCTCAAGCCAAAACTCTAAGCAATGATCAAGATACTGAGAGTAGAGTTCTGCTCTTGGCAGACTTACTCCTTCAGCTGTTTCATAATTTTTCAGAAGCCATTGAATCTATAAAAGCGAGAAATATTATTCTATAGCTCAAGAAAAAAATCTAAAATCAATAACAAAGAAATGCTTTGATAAATGTTATCAACAGATTGAAAGTATTACTCGATGGAAAGAGGAAACTTAAAGGTCATTCAAAGTTAAAAAATTCTTATTGCACAGAATATTCACATTTTCAATCGGAATTTTTCCATCCTTCGTGGTTTCGACGCAATTTCAATAAATCCAAAATAACTCATTTGAACCGATTTAATTTTTAGCTATTTTGTATATTAATGTAGTATAAATAAAGTTGAGAATATTTTAATTATACAAGAATTTCAATTTTTCATCAAAAATTTAATTAAATGCATCATGACCCACATAAGATCTAAAATTGACTATACCAAAACACTTTTATATCCAGATCTTCATTATTGAGTTGCCACCAGAATAATTTTCGATTTAAATTTTCAGATTCAATTTATCACATTTATTTACAAAGACTCCAAGATTTTAATTATTCATTATTTTATTTTACAGACTTTAACGAGATTCACAATGTATTTAAACTTTATTTATTTTTGTACATATTTTATATTGAATTTCACTTTAAATACAGAACTGATTTCTAACAAAAAAAAATTTTAACTTGAAAAATCCTCCTATTTAAATGTTATGCACGACCCATTGTAGAATACTGTGCCCCTATTTGGAATCCCTCATCGATAGCCTTTTCAGTAAACTTAGAAGTCATCCAAAAGAATTTTTTCAAAGTCTTTCGTCTTCGACACCCTAATACGATTGGCTAGAACTATCATACTATGTGACAAAAGAATCGATACTCTTTGGAACAAAATCCCCGCAAACTCTCGAACCAGATCAAGTGAATTCCGATCAATGCCAGGGAGATTAAGCATTTACGCATACTAGACCGAACACCTACCATTTTCAACTTCCTTATAAACAGAATTCCTAAAATAGGCAAAAAAACAATACAAGTCACGCTGCTGATGTGACCAATTTCAGTATCTTGTACCAAGCTGATCCATGTGTTTCCCGAGCAGTTAGACAACAAGTCTTGTGCAAAGCCGAGGCCCATTACATCAAAAAATTGAAACCAGACCTGCTCCTAACTTAAGTTGAGGAAATAGTGAAGTTTGACTATTTATGAGCCAACACTGCAGATTTCCCAATGACGAGGTCGATCTGTTATTTTAACTTTTCAAAAAACTAATTTTGTAATAATTTCTTTATAATAATGATTTTCTTTTAAATTTAATAAATGTATAATTTCAAAGAAAAAAAAAGACCTCTGCAAGCAGAAAGAATTGGCAACGCAATTAGGTATCGAAGGGAAGAAGCGATTCACACAAAGAAAAATTTATTCTAACAAAAAAAAAAGAAAATCCGAAAAATTGCTAGATTGCTTAATGATGGCCCTTTTGCTACCTGTTGTGGCGTAGTGGTATCTCTCTCACCTCTCATTCGGAACCCTTTACTCTCGGTTCCACACCGGACACATTAAACACTCTTTATCTGTTCTCTTATTTGTACAATCATTAATCTTTATAATTCTGTAAATAAAAATGTTCGATTTCAAAAAAAAACTCAGAAAGCAGAAACAAGTGAGATTGATAACAATTGTGAACAAAAAGAGCAAGTAGTTGAATCTACGTCTCAATCAAATCAACTTCACTCCTCTGCCCCAGCAACTATTACAAATGAGAGCAAAAGTATAAACTCAGAGAAGTCAACGAAAAAGTTGATAATCAAATTAACTCTCAGCCAGTAATTAGCACCCTGAGCGAACCAAAAATTTCTACCAATTCTACACCTGCAATAAAGAAAAAAGGTAGAAAACGTAAAAGTTTAAGTGGACAACCCCTAATAGACTGATATGTGAAGAGGAGATAATGACCGTGGTGACTAATAGTGTGATCCTATCCCTCCCCTTCATCAGTGTATAATTTTGATTTCAACCAATCAGAGGATGACAAAGAACATTTATCTGTTGAATATTACTATATATATCTAGCCGGTGTAATAGCCTGAAGAGATCCGGCGAAATATAAGCTTTATAAATTATAACTAAATATTCACTCGATTTCTGAATCCTCACAATGAGTATCTCATTGAATTCTGAGAAGAAAAAAAAAATTTTCAACTTTCTATGAATTTTCAATCATCTGTTTTGGTTACCAAATATACATTTTTCATTTCATTTTAAATCTAGATAATGTGACCCCCTTTAATCAATTGAGGGGAAAAAGATTTTTTGAGAAAAATATGGATGTTCTAGAATTTTTAGTTAGTATTAAAGTTTTTCAAGACACGCTTAGTTTGCAGGATCTTGATGAGTCAAAAACTCACAAATTTTCAAACAGTAAAAAATGATCAAAAAATCAATCCTTCTCGATCCCGACGTTAATAATCAGATCAAATTTAGCAAATTCGGTTTCTTTGTCTAATTTTGACCCTACAAAACTTCATTCAACTGCCCTCTTATTTTTAAATCAATGAAAATTCTAGAACGTCCTGAATTTCCTCAAATTAATTTTTTCAATTTTAAACTTTTGTATAAATCAAATATAGCTTTGGTTTTGTTACTTTGTCTCTTCTTTACTCTAATTTACATTTGACTGAATAAGTCCCATTTTTGAGACCTTTTGCATTCAATAAAGTTAAACCTCTGACTGTGAGATAAAAGTTTGAATTGATTTAGCACCTCGCTTGTTGTCGTTGCACACTTTGCAATCAATATCTATTCAGTGTGTATTAGAGACTAATTCTGCTGAAGGACCTTAAGAGGATGTGCCTACCGCAGAAACCCAGGATGTCTAATCTTGCTTATGGATTTTATGATTTAAAAAAAAACTATATTTTGAACATCTATGATTTATGTTATTTATATCAATCTACATAATATAATGTTGCAATTTCAAAAAAATAAACAAGGAAACCAAATTTTCTTTCCTTAATTATTTACGCATGAAAAGATAATTTCCATCAAGTTGTTTAAGTTATTCAAGATCCACGATTAATATATTCTACGTACGTTGAAAATTCACTATGGATTTTATAGAAATTCATTTTACATTCATTGCTATTTCAGCATCAAAGGGAACAATATCAATTGAACATTTTATTTTTGGGAATATCCATTAGAGAAGTTTACGATTCATTAAGTTCCTTGTAATCTGTATCATTTGCATATTTTCACACGATCCGTGTATTATTAACAAAATAAGGCAGTTAGAACTACGCAAAAGACCATATTAGTACAAATAAAATTGTAAATTTTACACTGTAAAAGTTTATCCCAAGTTAACTAGATATGTTGTTCGTGTGAAGTTCAATTACAGCTGTATTAATTACTGTTAAATTGTTAATGAACTGAACTGATTTATATTCTAAGAAATCTAAGGCAGTGGAGATTGATTCTCTAAAAGACTCCTTGAATTCAGAATATAGTCTTAACGTATGATCAAAATTTGGTACTTGTTAAGAAACAATAACTTGAAAAACCGCATCAAGTCTGTGATTTAGCAATATCCGAGACAAATGTAAAAGTCTGAGTGAGCAATCAACTATGGACAGATAGGTGAGAATGTTTTTTGCATTATGAGTTATTTGAAGTTTAATGTCTGAGAATTTGTGAAGAATCTAAATATAATTTGTTATTTTTAGTTGAAATATCTTTATCTGGCCTTTAAAGTCTTAAAATCAATGAATTTTTGATCTTTTTAGGATTCATTTTGATTTTCTGTCTAAAATAATGACTAATGGTAAAATCTGATTCAATCAAGAAATCGAATTTGATAAAGATTAGGCTCACTTTCACGATATGAATTTGATAAAATAAATTTTTAAGGAAATTATGGCATATTTAAAAAAAAATCTTGCCAAGTTTTTTTTGAATTTTGAGTTGAAAAATTTTGCTGATTTCAAAGCAAGAAAGTGATTACAAAAAGAAAAGAAAACCGATGAATACCATTTTCAGGGATCAGAATTTCATCGATTTTCAAAAAAAGGAAAATATTCGAAAAATAAAATTTTTAATTTTAACACGATGATGGATTAATTCTTGAAATTAGATTCAGCATATTTGATTTCTTTGTCTAATCGTGATCCTGAAAATCAAATTTTTGATTATTTTCTTACTTTGAAATGAGCAAAATCCTTCAACTCAAAGTTCAAAAAATGGGAATTTGGCGCTACTTCATTTATTTAGAAAAAACCTATCCATAGCACCAAACCGAGTGAATATTCAATTATTTTTTCCAAACAAATTACAATTCAATAAACAACTCAAAAGTTGAATTAAATCTAATTATGAAAAGGATAACGTTTCAACATACCGTTATTGGATTTGTTCGACTGGGCGTTGGTCGATACATTTTAATTGAATTATAACTATCATAGTCATAATCTGGGTGGAGTAAAGCTATCAGTAAAGGGGAAGCAAAAAGTAGGAAACAAATCAATTCTTAATTTAATTTGGGTGAAAATTATCTCTCTAATAACTCATTTTTTACTAAAAATGAAACAACTACGACCTTGTTATCAGACATGAAAAGAAAAAAATTCATTCACTTTTGCTTCTCTAGTATCAAAGTCAAATTTATGATTACTGTAAAATATTTTCCATCTTGTTTTTATACAAGTGCCGTTTAGGAAATTTACCAGTTTGAGAATTTACTTCTTTTAATATCATACTTGAAAAAATTTTATCAATAAATATATTTAAATATAATAATGAAAGAAACGATGATGATTCTAGCTATAATTTGGACATAAGTAAACTATAATTTACTTTGTAGCGTATAGAAGAGTGTGCTATAACACATTTAAAAGAGAACAGTCTCAGTTTCATGTATATCAGTCTAGTTCATTTATGAAACATCAAATGATATGGAGAGATGTAAGAGACCCTTCTTGAAATACTACTGGCTATCTTATAGTAAAAGAGACACCAAATATGGCGCCTTATCCCGCCAAAATAATTTGAATTTTAGCTGCATTTATAATTTAAAAAATGTAACTTGGCGAGTCGAACACGATGCCTGGCCATGTCGGGTGCCTGGAAAATTCTCTAAAAGTATTTATTTTTACTGAGGTCCCAACTTTGGTGTCTCGTCTACTATAATTTCCCATACTATTCTAAAATGTTTCTATTACAGTGGAGTTATTATAATTTAGAATACCAAAGTAAAGACCACTCTTAAGTAAAATTAAGTAATATGTAATATTGCCAATTAAAAGTAATAATTTGTAAATATAACAAACTTACTTGAAGTTGGAGTGAAAGTTGGCACATTTGGATTGGAAACACTAGAAAAGTAATGTTCTTTCTTAATGGGAAAAGTCAATAAAAGTAAAATAAATAAGAAACTTACGCTGACTGTTCCACATTCTCAGTTTTTCTCTGATCTTTAACAAACTTTTTAATTATTTTTATGGGTACATTGCTATTAGGACGAAAACGATAAATGGGCCACATAACGGGGATGAAAACTCAAGATTTTACTTGTATGCCAAAATGAATCACTAATGAAAATCCAATATAATCTTGAATTTTATTACAATGAATTCATTCAGAAAAAAATTTACTATTGCAATTTTACTAGAACTCATTGATAAACTAACTCCAAAAGAGAAGTACACGTGAAAAAATTTTTATTGTTTCTACCTTTAACGCAAGACTTATTTATTGCTCTTTTTCAAATAGCAAAACAATCTCAATAAAAAGCAATGATCAGCGATTTAATTTATGTTTTATTCCTTCAATTTCTGATTAATTAATTTGGATTCTTTCGATTTCTTAGAATGTCTTTCGTCAGATATATAGCTATTTATAAATATCTACGAGGGTGTAAGAAGAAAAGTTATTTCTTTTGTGAAACATGTAGAATATTTCCATGTATAAGTTCCAGTAAAAATTGTTAAAATTCATATCATGGTTTTAAAATTTTATTATATACAAGTGAAAAAAAATCAAATAAAAAGCTCAATTGGTTTTTTACTGGTAACGAGTGGGTCAAAGTATTGTATTTCCTTTTTTAAATACAAGAAGAAAACACTCGAACCTAGGTGAATAGGAAATTTATTTTGAACTAATCTATAGAATGAAAAAAAGGTACTTGGCTATCTCATTACCGAAACGTCTGGAAGAGGCTTTGGAAAAGGGTTGGTTATATCCCAATTAAATCTACTTTAACTAATTTTTATTGAAGATTTTAGATTCCATCATGGAAAGAAAAAATTTTACTATTAATCTATAGAACATTTGCCCCCTATTTTTTGCAGTAATTTTTCTGAATGACAAGGAGACTAAGGGCTTTTTAACATTCAAAGTAAACTTGGAGAGTAATAAGAGGGGGCAACTGTTCTCTAATTTAATCTTTTTCTGTTCCATGATGAAATCTGAAATCCTCAATAAATACTAAATTTAATCGGAATATAACCTATTTTTCTCCAAAGCCTTTTCCAGACCTGAATTTGGACCAATAGGAATAGTAAGGTTTTTAGATAATATTAAAATGTCTCTTCCCTTGAAGAAGCTACTTGATTATCTCAATACCGAAACGTCTGAAAGAGGCTTTGGAAAAAGGTTGGTTATATTCGGATAAAATCTAATTTTACAAGTATATTTTAAAAACAATAAGTATTTCCTACACAGAGATAATTTTGTTCATTTGGCAAGTGTAGGAATCAGAATTTCAGAAAACCTTTGATCGGAAATGAGTAGCTATAAGCTGTAGTCGTTTATTGTTACGGGAATCAAGTCTAACAGATATGAAAGATTAATGTAGAATTGAAAAGTTTTTTTTCTTTTTATTTATTTGCTATAAAAAATAAGGTTATTACTTCACAACAATTTGAAACCTTCACGTCGTATATATCAATATGCCCGTGTGATATACACTTTACAACGTAAATGTACTATGCAAATGTTTCCAACTTTGTATATTTTACAACAAAATTCTGAGGAATTTTATTTTTTTGTGGTGTTGTCTCGAATGATTCAAGAATAATTTCGTCTGGTTGTTTAAGATGAGAACCCATTGCACAATTAATTAAAGTTGAAAGACTTGAAATATATATATTTTGACCTTTGTAAATGAACTTTCATGTTATATCTACAAAGTTGTGTTACCTGTAATAAATGTGTGGATGTTTGTTCTTCTTCTATGAATGTCATGGAATAATAAACATGAGATTATTCTCAAAAATACTTGAGGGGAGAAAGAAACGAGCTAAACATGTATAACAACTAGGGGTTGAATTTTATGGGTGTGAAACTTGGAGGGGTGAATTCTATTGTCTCTTAAAGGTCCGAAGGGTTCTAAAATGAATTTTCAAAAATAAATAATCCTGTGTTCTCCACTTCATAATCGTTGAACTGCTATGTATGCTTCCTCGAACTGAATATTTTACTGTTGATTAATGTCCTCTAAGTTGTACTTGGGGGGAGTCTAAAGTGAAAAAGAAAATTATTATTAATTTGGTCAAATACAAATTAGTATTTTCATCAGAAATTATCATAAATAAAGCTATTCAAGCTATTTGGGAATTCATGATTTTTACCAAAATCTCATTTTTTCATCAACATTTCCTGATAATTTTTTGGCAACAGATTCAATAGGTACACTGGTTTAAGAAAAAATATTCGGAAGAAAACGTTTTGGAAAATTTGTGGACATTTTGAACTTTGAGGTATTTTTAAAATTAATTTTAAGGTTTTAGAGTAATCAAACGTTATTTTTCTGGATCACCAATAGACAAGGGAAATAATTATTCATTTTCTCTGAAAAAACCTTTCATTTTAACCCTTTCAATACCAGAAGTCATATATGACCTCTATGTTCAAACTGACTTTTGCCAATGATTTTGAAACATTTTTTTATGATTATTTTTCAATAGTATATCACAAACTATCTTAGTTTGCTATCATGCTATATTTTTGCTAGCCAGGCATAAGAATGCCATAGATATTTGAACTTTTACCGAAGGAAGTAGAATTCCTTAATTCATGATTCTTTTTGATCGAAATTATTAAACTTGTCAATGTTCAAAGATAAAAAGATTAATTTCCGTAGAAGCTAAATAGTTAATCTAAAACAAGGTATATTTTTTATGCATGAAATCAATGAGCAGTTCCATCAATAGTCTCGTGAAAATGGGGCAATTTTCAACCCCATTTTTACCTTAGATCTTCAATATCTAAGTTATTTTTCAATAAGATTGAATGAAATTTAAAAGATATCCTTTTTGACATTCATTGAGTCTTTAAAACAATTAACTTTCAAATAAATCCCTTCATTGGCAAAGTTTCACTCTAAATTACTCACCAGTAGATGGGAATTTCAATATAAATCAAATTATGTGTAAGAAAAAATTTTCATAAAATTTTGTCCTAGTAAATGTTTTTTATCATTACATTTTAGGTTATTCTGTGAGAGAATTAAGCCTGAAACTTTATTCGTTAAACTGATCTTGGATCACCCTAATTAATCAATTTCTAAGCAGTAAAAATAATAGGAAAAAATAGGAAGTAGACTTTTATACTCTAAGACCATTTTTGGTCTTTTCGTCTGTTGGTGATCCTGAAAAATAACGTTTCTCATACCTTGAAATCAAAAAAAATGTTCTCAACTCAAATTTGAAATGTCTCCAAATTTTTCCAAAAATAAATTTTTTTAATTCACTACTATCCGAGGTTCTTGCATACTGACATTTGTATAAAATTTTGCTGAAATTTTCGAATCTCTTTCTAATGGAGATGTTTATAATACAGTGATACTTTCTCAAATACAGAGGAAGCCTTTCTCGACATTTTTTGAGACGTAAGTTTTATTTATTTCAAAGAAAAATGGAGACTAGATTACTCTTAGAAGAAGATTACGCTAAGAAGAACTAGATTGTAAACGCTAAAATGAGTGTTTAAGAACTGTTCCTGACCAAAGAATGACTCAGGCTACTGGCGTAATCCAAGGAAGTAATTATAGTTACTTGTTCAGTTCCTAGTTAGTTGATTTAGGCTGACTCTTTGCAAGAATAGTAAATATTCTCATCATCAACTTTAACCTTAGGATTAAGAAATTTTACAAGCGAATGTGGATCACTGTTTGATAAGAAATCTTAAGGGAGTCCATAAGAATGTATCCACATTGGACACAAATATGAATGTAGCAGAATATTCACATTTCTATTCTATAGAAGAGAGGACTTGTTGTAAAGTTGGATGTGATGAGGTAGAAAGTACATTACATGTTAAGTACCTTGGATAACATTAAATTGTAACATTAAATGGTTCAAGAAATCAATATTACAGGATAATACAATGAGGAAAATTCCAATTCATAAAACTTTTTAAAAGATCTCCTCTATTAATCGGCAAGATATGGAAAATAATTTAAATTTTTTTGAGCTTGCTGACTCGAAGTCATGCTAGTGTTAAGAACGAACGAAGGATTATTGGTAAATAAAGCTTTATTTTCGTTGGTTCTCTTCAGACCAAACACCGACTTCTATTCTTCCAAGATTGACCAATGGGGGTTGAATGTGCGATTATTTGTTGGTAATCGTCTTTTCTGCCTCCCCTTTCTTTTTTGTTGCTTAGGTGATGTCGAAAGATTTCTTCGAGTCAGCAAGCTCAAAATATTTTTGAGGAAATCAGGCAGCTGTTGTCTTCAAATTTAAATTTTGTGTGTATCAAGAAGGGGAACCGACTAAAATAATTAACCCTCTTTATCTCTCTCTCTACTAGAGTGAGGAATAATTTTCAACTTTTCGAGTTTACGCGTTCATCTGATAGGATATATCGAGAGCAGAAAACATTTCTTACGATTGAAATTTTACTTAGATGTGTATAATTTCAATTTAACATTTTTCAATGAATTTTTGAATCAGGTTTCTTGTTCGAATTAACCAAACTTATTTCAAGTGAAATTAGAAAAAAAGGATAAGAAATTTCGAGCCGAAACATAAAGCGAATTATCGAAAACAGTGGTCTCCAAGAACGTTGCCCAGGAAAAAATTCCTTCTTGGAGAAAAAGAATAAATCGGTGCGTTAGAAATAAGTAAAAGTAATCGAAAATCAGTCTCAAGAATTTCCAAACTCAATATTATGATTTAAGGAACTTTTTGGGGCTGCAGACCAACTTTACGTTGTTAGACAGATGAATTCTGCACATGATGAAAAGTAGACGCTACCCACTCTAAACCATGTTGGAGGTGTACTAATTTTCTAGGAATGTTTTTCTGTGTCAGGAAATAGAAAAAAAGTTTCGAATGATGAAATCTGAAAAATACCAACAGATATTAGAGTAAAATATATCAGTCAGTGTTAATATGCTTTAAATAGAAGAGACAAATTGGAACTTCCAGCAAGATAATAATCAAGAAAATTCGACCAAAAAAGAATCAATCAATCCTGAGAAATATTTTCAAGAAGAAGACTGACAATGGTAAATATCTTCATTATGCCAGTTTCAGTCCTATTTCGCATAAAGTTGGCTTAGTGATTGGTCTAGGGAAGAGGATAAGAAGAATAGCAAGTCCGGAGGAATGGCCTAATGAAATAGAGAATTCAAAGTTGTCTCTGATGGAGAATGGTTATCCTAAGAAATTTGTAGACAAATTCATCAATATTTCAGATAATAGCGATGAAGATGTAAATACAGATGAAATTGAGAAAACAAAAATTTTCATGAGACTCAACTTCAAGGCGACGGTTTTAGTAATGGCATTAGAAGAAGACTTAACAATCTCATCAATCAAAATTACAATAATATACAATTGAAAATTGTATTTAAAACACAGAGACTGTTTAGTTTGATTCATAAAGATTTACTCAAATCGGAGGAGAAGACTCTACTAATCTATAAATTCCAATGTGATTGTGGTGCTTCTTACATTGGTAGAACAATTAGGAAGCTGCCTACAAGATAAAGTGATCATCTGAATAAGAATACTGCGGTAACTAGGCATATCAAACATGAGAAACATGCTGCTTCAGTTTCGAATTTTTCCATTCTGTACAAAAACCCTGGAGATGACAGCAATGATGTATGGGTCAAAGAGAAATTCTTTATTAATCTATACAAACCCAATCTATGTGTTCAAAAAAACTATTCTTATAACCTTCAACTCTGTGAGCTTTTTCACTTTACTCTTCACTGTCCCTATTTATTGGAGAGTTTTGGTGTTTTTTCAGCTTACATATTACATTCTAATTTTATTCATCTTTTACTATTTCTTTCATTATTTGTAAAATATTATCTTGAATGAATCTTTTAGCTTTTATCATTTTTAAAGCAATGCCACGGATGATGCTTTAAGAAATACGTATATGGTTTTAAATATATCTATTTCTTATACATTTCCAAAAAAACAAAAGAATAGCTGAAATTAAAACGGGAAAATTTATTAGTGGCATTCAATGAATCCCGACCTTGATATTATTGAAAATCTCTGGCAAGATCTCAAAAAGACAGTTTCCTTAAGAAACCCCAGAAAACTAAAAGAACTTGAGCAGAAACCGTCGATAAATGGTAAAAAATTCCTCAATATCGATGTTAATAAAAGAAGGATTCAAAGGGTCGTAAATTCTAAAGTCGGTATTACCGAATTTCAACATCTTTTTCTCAAGGGTGCCTATATTTTTGTCCATAAAAATATGCCTGACAATGTTTTTAATCCACGATATTTAATACATTTTTTCACTAATACACATTTCTCTCATTTCATCATACAATGCATAAGATGCACTGTGAAGTTTAAAAAAACTCAAAACAATTCTTCATATTGGTTAGCAGAAAATGAAAGAAATATGATTTAAGGATAGGGGTGCCTATATATATTCCACAGGTTTTGAACACATATTCTATTTAGTATATAAATTTAATTTTAATATCAAAAGCAGCAGTAGAGAATTCAATTTCAAAATGAATGCAATAAAATAAACATTTTGATGATCAAAGTAGAGGAAGTCTATATTGAGATCAAAAGTTTCAATTTATCCTAATAGAATCCTCCCCGCTCCACTTGCTAATTAATAGGATTGTAATTTAGAGTTTTTATTATCATGTAACTCAATTTTGGAAAAGTTTTCTGGTTCGTTCAGTGTGATCAAACAGAATCCTAAGTAAATCATGAATTTATTCAGTACGTATTTTTGAAAACTCATTTGTTTTTCATAAACATAAACAGAGTCAAATTCTAAAAACTACTGTACTTGAATCTTTTCAATATTAATTCAATGGAAGATGTCGGTTTCATTATTAGGCTAAGGTAAGAATTTTCTTGTCTGAACAACTCATGAGAGAGTAATAACGATTCTCATAGAATATAGTACCTAGATAATGTAAGGCATACATTTTGTAGAGGACAATTCATCATGGTTATGCCTACTTTTCGAAATTCCAAAAGTGGTTTTGGGAAAAAAACGATGCGCACAAGAAAAGAAGACAAAAGTGGTTACAAGAAGTGAGTAAATTGTAATATTTTCCCTTGTGAGCAGCGTCAACTTGCAATTTTTCATTACTGTTTTCAATAAATACTGTTGGCTAGTTACCTATTTGGGTTGTATATACACCTTTTCCAGAGCAAAGATTAGAAAATTAAATAGAAGCATAGTTTATTCTAAGAAAAGATTAAAATAAATTTGCTCTCTGTGTATTAATAATACGGCAATTACTATTATTACTATGAAGGGAATCATAATTCAGAATACCGGTTGGAATTCATCAAAGTTAGTTTATTGATAACAAAATTTGTAGACGACCAAGAGAATAGAGAGAGGATAGAATCAGTCTGGAATGTAAGGAACTGTATGCATATAAGGATTTAAATTTGAATAAAATAAAATCAATAAAGATGGATAATTTGAAATTCTTGTCGTTTATTTGAAGATTATTAGTCTGAGCGACATGATTTTCAAGGGATAATGATAATAATCATGGATGATTTAATTAATCCCATCACAGTTATAATACAAAATGAGAAGCACTTGAGTATTACTGTATAACATGGACTCAATAAAATTAATTAAATATTCTTGAGATAGCATTTCCTATAGGACATGAAGGGATTGCTTGAGAATTTAACCCTTTAACCCTTTTACGTGAGGTTCGCCCTATATACTAGACTTTTTTGGAAAACTACTTAAACCGCCCATCGATATGAGAAAACAAATCTTCAAGTATTTAAATATAATCCCACCAAATTTCGCTTCAAAATACCTTTCCAGAATAAGATAAACAAAATTGTGAACATTTTCAAATTAAGAACTCGAATTTATGAAGCCTTTTAGTTTCAACCAAAGGATTGCTAAATAAATTCTAATCATATTTTCAAATCAAGAATCAAGGAACGTACCCAAAATGTATATGTTTAACGAAGGGATTTGAATAAATAACAGAATAATTTCCATCCGAAAAGTAATACAGATTGCTTAAAAAAGTGAATTTTATTAACTATCCAATTCAATTATTTAATTCAAAAGGACTTTTTTCTCAAAATTTAGTTCTCTATCGAATGAGTAAATAGCCGAAAAAGTTGTAAAAAAATTTGAGTTAACCTAATGTAGAACTTTGAATTGAGTCTTAAAAATGTCCATGAAATGGTTCAGTCGTGTCTTTTCTTATTAAAAGGTAATGACTAAAAAATCATAAATTCTTATCTAACAATTCCACTGAAATAAAATTTTCGTGCATTCATAAAAATCGGTAAGATGTGTGTTTAAATAATCACTTGATATTGGAAATCACCAGTTTTAGTTGGTATCGATTATGCATAAAACTTTCTAATGTAAACCCCGATGCAATAGGCTTAGCTCGATATAGGAAAAGGATTTTTTATTTCTATTTTGATATTAATTTTTGATTGTTGAAAAATTTTTTATTATGACATTAGGAGAAAACTAGAATTGCTTCTTCGAAAAGACCGATTTTACATTGACTGACTATCAAATCACTGATTACTAGGCCGGTAAAACTTTTCAACAATTTCATCTTAAATTTCGACATTTTTGATTTCATAAAATCGACATGAAATAAACATCGTTTTCTAGGTAAATTACGAGAGTCTTTTAAATTAAATTTATTGATCTTAAATAATACGATTATAAAATTGCTTTTTTGGATTGCCCATCTTGAATCATTCGTTCTTTGTTAGAACATTTTTGAGCATTGAGAAAGATCACACCACACATGCCAACCACTTGATTGTAGGGCCTACACTGTAGGCATCACTTATATTAGTAAATTTTAAAAAAATTACTAGAATATTGGTTTCTTAATTTTCCTTGGATGGATTTGAAACTAGGGATTTTTTGAAAGGAATCTTTTACAGTATCAGTAATGGATCTAAAGGACTGATAAAGTTTTTGATTAAAATATCGACATTTTTAGACATTTTATCTCACTTACTAGGAAAGATTACTCGAAATATCATTAGTACTAAAATGAGCTGTTTATTTTATGACTGAAATTAGCAAATTTTTACCGGCCTACTGATTACAAAGAGGAAAATATGGAAAATGCAATATAGTGTTCAGACTGCTTTTGAGTGACCCTTCAAAGTTTGAATGTACTTTTGAGACCCCTTTTACGACGATTTCCTTTTGCGATATTTCATTTACTTTGAATTTTCGCCGAGATCAGTTTCAATATTGAAAAAGTGTGCTCAAACATTCTAAAGTAATAATCTAGAGAACTAGAGACTCAGGGAAGAAAGAAAGACAACCTCAATTCATTTGCAGACCGGTCTGATGGACGCATGAATAATTTAAGATGTTAATAATCAGGTTGAACTTCAAAAGATCAATAAAAAGGAACTTTTAATCCAAGTACACCTAATATATTAATATGAAGATGGAAATTTATTATTTTATACTAAATTCTCAATTTTTTCATCAAGAAATTGAATTTGAAAGAGAATTTCTTGGGAATCTAGATTACGAGACCCACTCATACGATATGAATAGAAAAAAATTCAATTTTCAAGGAATGATCTTTTCCATTGAAAGACGACATACAAAGAACTAGTATACACACCATCAAATGTTCATGCATAATACTAATACCAAGAAAACCACAGAGAAGTACCAAAAGAAGCACACACGCACTCACCTTTGAGGAGGTGAACAAAAAGAAGGGCCAATCAGATTAATTTTCATCATTTCTTGTAATTCTTTGTAAAAGCTGATGAGTATGCCACGAAATAAAGCGCTATTCTTTTAACAAACTTGGCATCGCCTTTCTTGATGGATTTTTAGTATATTTTCAATTTTTTCATCAAGAAATTGAATTTGATAGAGAATTTCTTGGAAATCAAGATTATGAGACCCACTCATACGATATGAATAGAAAAAAATCAATTTTTAAGGAAATCATGACATATTTCAAATCTCAAGTTGAAAATTTTTGCTGATTTCAAAGTGTAGGAGATTGATCTAAAGTTGATTTTCAGGATCACGATTAGACAAAGAAGTCAAATATGCTGATTCAAATTTCAAGAACCACCCCATCATCAATTGAGTTTTCTTCTTAACTAGATTCTCAAAAAAATCTTGATCAAAAATTGAGAATTTTGTAAAAATCTTAAATTCCCATCTTCATTTTTTTTAGCTTTTTAAGAATATCCAAAGATTGTAATTATTAGGATCTGTTCAGTATATGAACTTAGGAAGTAGAGTAACTCCCAGGTTGAATAGAAAAACTCTACTATAGTTGATACTGGAAATGTCTAGCCTACGCATAGTGTATGCGATACATTCCCCTCTGATCTTCCAGTGAGAATATACGAATCCCTGTTACTTCTATGATTTGAATGCGAGTCGGCTACCACATGTATATTTATTTTTACTGTGATCAGTTTGAAAATTATAGAAGCTTTTTTGAATTAAAAAAATGCCGATACATTAAAATGATGAAACCGAATATTCTTCAGGAAATTAACTTGGGAAAGAAATTAAAATTATTTGCCTATAGTAAGGTATAACTACTAAAAGTAGAAGTTTCTAGATGAAATTTTCAAAAAGTAGAAGATAGGTCATCAATAACTAGAAGGTATTTTCTATGTATTTACAAAAAGTAGAAGAGTATTAGGAAATTTTCGTTCAATACAAATTTTACACTATTCACGCGCTTACTTCTGCACACTGACATGATAAATGTTTAGTTTGGTGAAATAATCCATCATCGCTTTTGTAGAATTTAAAGATAATCTGACAAACAAGATCTGCACATCTTACTTGATAGTATCCTGCGATAGATTGAGACAGTTTATAATTCCTTCTAAATTTTTCGGAAATTTCATCATGAAAGAGAATTCTAGGACATTTGAAATTAGTAAATTATAAAGGTATTATAACCCTTAAAGATCCAGGGCAAATGAAATATGTTCCTAAATCTGTTCTATTAGTTGCAACGTGTGCTCTAGTTACTTCTATTATTTGTAAGATTAAAAAAATAATACTTCTACTGAAAAGTGTGTTCGAAAAACATCTATTAAGTGTAAATTGTATTATATTATATAATAAAGTGTACTTCTATTGAATGAAAATGTCCTAATACTCTTCTACTTTTTGTAAATACACTGAATATACCTTCTAGTTGATCGATGTTCTATCTTCTACTTTTTAAAAATTTCATCTAGAAGCTTCTACTTTTTGTAATTATCCCCTATAGAAATGGTAATAGATTACTATCGCCTTTTAAAGTGGTGAGAAAATAAAATGTAAATGATACAGTCTCTACAGTAGTATTTTATTCTTATAAACCGTTTGAGCCCCAGCGGGTCACAAATGGGAAGGGTAACTTTCTCAAGCTATGATTCTATTTTCAAGGTAACACTTTTCTGAAAGGAAAATTAAAATTCTTTCCAATGAACTATGGTACATTACACTACAATTATTTCGTGAAATGTTATGACGCTTCTAAGATGACTCGTTTTTGAATAAACGCAGAATTCGAAAATATGATCACCTTGAAGTCATCTCTTGAAATAAAAAAAGTTTGCCATTGTCAGTGTCTAAAAGTGGTCATTATTTGAAAAAGTTTTCGAAAAAGTTCTCAGCGATGAACCTTGATAACATTCTCTTTGGGTCTCCCTTTCTTCTGAATAATAGAGTCATAAAAGACATCCTTTCGAGTTTTTTTATGCGCTTACAACTTGATAACTAAGAATTGATCTTTGAATGGATTATCTCTCTTCCTACTAACCCCACCTCACATTCTTACTTTTCAATAATAACTCATGTAATGCATTTTTTTATTGAAATAGGCGAATCATTGTTACAAACAAAATGTATTAATAAGGAGAATATAATCTCTCTGATATATTAGTTTAGCGATGCTTTAAAGAATGAAAAGAAATTAATCTTCTTATGTTTCTGATTTCACAAAAGTTTTACCACATTAAAACTAAACCAAATAATAATACAAGATGAATGAGTTCTCTAATGCATAGTAGAGTACCGCTTTTCTTTAAAAAATTATCGTAATAGAAACGGTCAGAATACTCTGGCAAATTGAATAATGCTAAAAGTTTTGCTGTAAACTCTAAGATGATAAATCTAGAAAATAATTTAAAATTCTACTGCGCAGAAGATTCGAGCTCTGTACCTGCAAAAATTGATTCATGATGGGTAGGATACACACTGAGCCAGAAAGCTAGTCAAGAACAATATATCTCAAAATATAAGTATGTGTCCTTATCTAGATATATTTCCACAAAGTTTTAGCTATTTTGAAATACATATTCAAGCTCATCGTTGTAGATTGAATATACTCTTGGGTGAGAATAAATATCTTGAGAAAAAAAGCAGTGCTCAAATGAACTTCATTTAATGAAGTTGCTTGATATGAAGTTGGGAATCTAGGATTTTTACGAAATCCTCGATTTTTTAAGACTGATCAAGAGGGGTTATTCAGGATCAAGATTAGTTAATAAAGCTGACTAGCACCGTCAAATTACCGACAGTTACCTCATTTTCGAGAGATTTTGAATTATCGAAATTTCATTCATTTCAAGTAGCTCCCAAACGATAAAAAGGCTATGCATCAGATAAGATTCAGTTGAATTGATTTTCTTGTCCAATCTTGATCCTGAAATACCTCTTTTGATCAAATCAATTCGGTTCAAAGTTTGAAAAAATGTGATTTTGGCGCCAAATGGGAATTTGGAAAATGGCCATATTTTTCATAAAAATAGTTTTTTTCTGAATTTTTTTCTTCAAATGGTAAAAGTGGCAACATGAGTAGGATTCCATAAATATTCGAATTGTTGATGAAAATATCGAGATTTCTGTAAAAATCATAGATTCCCAACTTCATATCAATCAGCTTTACATAGTCTTTTTAAACATTAAGAACAGAATGTTCTAGATGAAAGTTGACTGCAAAAAATTATGAAATAAACTCGGGTTATTCATCCGATAATTACATAATTAACTTGGCTATCGGTAATATAAATAGTCGGAAATTTTCTGAAAGCCAATTTAAAAATTGAAGTAGACTGAGATTTAAATTTTCTATGAACTAAGAGAAAATTTCGTGTGAGCAAGATACCAACCAAAGGTTTATTCTTACTCGGAATCCACGAATATTTGAGCCTTTAAAATATGCAGCTAATCAGGTTGAAAGTTGGCAATCCAAAGAGTCAGTTGAAAAATTTATGTGACCACTGAAATGTGTTATTTATTCAAGAGCTAGAGATAGGTTTTGGAAATTTTCGATTTCTAGCCTGGGTCAGAATCTGAATGGGAGAATTCGCTGAATTTGGTTTCGGCCATTTTTCGCATGATGAAAGCTTAAATATTTCTCTCCCAATCAATTTTCAATATAAGTAAAAGTAAATTCTTATGGATCAACTCTTTCTATCAGAAACCTCTCAATCTTTGATGACTACTTGAAAGTATTAATATCAAATTTGAGAGATTTTCTACTGAAAACAATGAAACTTTGGCACTCTCTAAAATAATTTTGGAAAAAAATTTATATACTTCGAACTGCTGAACCACATTTTCACCCAGGGAAAGTGTAATTGTACATATTAGAATTGAAAACGAATTTTGACCTTTTT
The DNA here is from genome assembly GCA_012064415.1 of Gyrodactylus bullatarudis. Taxonomy (NCBI): domain Eukaryota; kingdom Metazoa; phylum Platyhelminthes; class Monogenea; order Gyrodactylidea; family Gyrodactylidae; genus Gyrodactylus; species Gyrodactylus bullatarudis. The sequence continues at coordinate 2,503 of SSNU01000135.1, read as the reverse complement.
TTAAATCAAAGTTTTCCATGAAATTTGCACTTATAATTTTGATAATAATGACGTGTGAGATCTAAAATAACTGAAAATTCGTTTGTAATCCCATGCATGATCGTGCATTGCCCATTTTCTCTAAATTTTCTTGTAGGTATAGTGGAATAAAAAAATTTAACAGAAATGATCCTAACATGATTCTATTACTATTTTCATTGAAAAAAACCTTTGAAGCCTTATGAGCAAAAAAGATATTCGAAATTTTAGTGAAAACGTAGTAAAAATTCATTGAAAATCTAGCGGCAATTTTAAAAAAGTCTGACCTTTAAACTTGAATATCATCACGCACAAGCATTTTGGTACTTGATCTTATATAGAATAATATTAAGAATTCATAGTATTATCATTCGAGTAGGTGTTTAAAATAGGTTTAAAATTTTTTTACATCTCTAATGAATAGTATTCATTGAAACCTTTGCTCAAAAAGTGTTTGTACTTTTTGTATTGATTCATTGAAAGAATCAGAGAGTTTTTAAGAGGAATTATCTGATAAATTTAAAAAAAGATTTCCTGTCTTTATTAAATAAATTGTTGACAGGGTGAATTTAAAGCAATCAACCTTACCTGGATGGGGAATGATTTAGAGGAAGTCAGTATAAATCACTACAAGTGGGCCAAATGAAGAGTGAATATAGATGAGACCTTAAATTTGAATTTTATATTCTACTTTCGAATATAAAACCATTTATTGACTTTTGATCTCAGTTGGTATACAACATTAGGTTATGATGTGAAACCAAAAGAAGATTATTTATAATTCATTTCTAAAATTAAGAAGAACAGGATCAAGTAGAATATATTCAATCCCATTACAATCTAATAATTTTGGTAAATAAATTTGAATAAAAATTTGATTCTCGGATCCTTTGCCGTTCTTATACTGATTTTGAGTGTTGGTGAAGGAGAAATTCTTCATAAATTTATAAAAACCAAACCTATGTATTCAAAAGAATTATTCCTATAAACTTCAACTATCCTGGCCTATGTAAGCTACTTCACTTTACTCTTCACTGTCCCTATTTATTGGAGAGTTTTGGTGTTTTTTCAGCTTACATATTACATTCTAATTTTATTCATCTTTTACTATTTCTTTCATTATTTGTATATTCATTCTTCTTTTAACTTTTTATCATTATCAAAGAGAAACTACTGATGAACCTTTGAGAAATGTACATTTAGTGTTAATATATCCTTCTTCTACTTTTCCAATTATGACATTTATGTGGATTTTCGGACGTATTTGAAAATTTCTATCGTACAGAGCTTGAATATCTCTGATGACATGTTTAATTATTATTATTAGAATTCAAATATAATTTAATGTATTTAATAAACATAATCATTATTGAATATAAAATACAATGGTTGCCAGGAGAACTGTGTATATTAAAAACATTTGTAATAAGATGAATTATTAGAATTTTACTTTCCTGACTCGTTTTCTTTCACATTTTGAAGATGATAGATAAATCATTCTCCAAATACAGTAAAAGTTAATAATTTTATTTTACAGATACTACTTTTTACAAAAATAAATTAAATTCTATTCTTTATTCGAAAATAAGGCATAATAATATTTATTTGCGTATAACAAACAAGCCACTCTTGAGAAATTATGGTTCCAGTCCCAAATTAAGAGGTAATTAAAAGTACTTTCTTGTATCTAAACTTTAGATTCTAAAGAAAAACTTTTTCTTCGATCACTGGGATCGTTTAGAAGGAATACAGACTTCAATGCTTGTTCTTTGCTATCAAAGTGATATATCATGGTTCCTTCTTTATTATTTAAATACTAAAAATTAACACAAAAATGGCATTCAAAATGAAAGAGCAAAAAATTTGGGAAATTTTTCTCATTAAAGTTTCCATCGATAATATTATCCTCAGAGTCTTTGACTGCTGAGGTGCTTGCAGTTGAGACTTTGTCTACAGTAGCTACCTGAATTAAACCTTGCGGTATCTTATCCTAAAAATAACTTAGTCTATCTGGACTTGGAAGAGAAGACATAGTAAGAAATATTCACGCTGGCAAATGTAGACGCGTTTCATCAAAATTTGGACTAGTCAGTACACCATGGTCAGGATTCGAACTAGGAACAAAAAACAGTGTGTAGGTGCTGTTGCTGGCAATGGTGTACTCACGAAACACGTCTACATCAGGGACACTTGGCTAGTCTAAAAAAATCTTAAAATTCTGATTCCCAAAGATGAACTTTCAAGTCTTGGAGTTACAAAACACTTACAATGATCTTGTCATTTCAATGAGATAAAAAATTAAAGAAATTCGCTACAATAGATCCTCTTTTTAACATTCCTAGAATTAATACTATAATATACACAGTCTAGCAAAAAAAGTAGGTAACGATAAAATTTGGAGGAATGGTAGAGTTTGATGTGAAAGTAAAAAATATCAACCAAAAAAATTTTTCAACGTGTAGTTTTCGAGTAATTTGACATTTAG